>PVJI01002563.1:0-142674 GCA_004026765.1 Micronycteris hirsuta
TCAGCTGATTTCTCAAAGGAGACCTTGCAGACAAGAAGGGGCTGGACAGAGGTGTTCCAAGTCATGAAAGGCAAGGACCTACATCCAAGAATACTCTATCCAGCAAAGATTTCATTTAGAATGGAAGGGCAGATACAGTGCTTCTCAGATAAGGTCAAGTTCAAGAAGTTCATCACCACCCAGCCTTTATTGTATGAAATGTTAAAGGGAGTTATATGAGGTATGGAGAAATATCAACAGGGGAGTGGTAGGGGGAGAGGGCGGGAATGGGGCACAGAACAGGTAGCATAAATGGGAGGTAGACAACAGACAGGAGGAGGTTAGAATAGTATAGGAAGTGCAGGAGCAGAAGGACTTACGTGTATGACCTATGGACAAAACTAAAGGGAGGGGAAAGGGGGGGTAAAGGGGTGGGGGGCAAGAAGGGGGGGTAAGTGGGGCAACTGTAACAGCATAATCAATAAAATATAGTTAAAATGGTAAAAAAATAAAAAGAAAAATAATAAGGACTGAAAGCAGGGTCTTGGAGAGGCATTTGCACACCCACGTTCACTGTAGCACTACTCACACTAGCCAAAAGGTGGACGCAGCCCCAGTGTGCAAGGACGGACGAGTGGATAAACAAATCGCATCTATCTGTACAATGGGATACTCTTCCACCTTCAACAGGGAGGAAATTCTGACCCCTGTGCGACACGGATGAATTTGGAGGACGTGATGCTAGCGAAATAAGCCAGGCGCAAAAGGACAAATACTGTATGAGTCTATGCATAGGAAGTACTCAGGGCAGGTAAGTTTCTAGAGACAGAAGGGAAAACGCTGGTCAGCGGGGGCTGGGGGAGGGGACGGAGGCAGCGTTCAGTAGGCGCAGAGTTTCTGTTCCGCAAGATGAAGAAAGCTCCCAGATGGACGGTGGTGACAGTCACACAGCACTGGGAATGTACTTAACGCCACTGCGTCGTACACTTAGAAGTGGTGACAGTGGTACACTGTATGTACATTTTACCACAGTTTTTAAAAACAAATTGAACAAAACAGGGGAAAAAAAATAAAAGTCCCCATCTCCCTCCCCCCACAAAAAGTCACTAACGCCAGGCAATAGGAGCCACTTCTGGTGGTTTTGCAGAGCACTTTAATCCAAGGCCAGAGGAACTGGAAGGAAATCCGTGAGTCTCTGAGAAAGTCAAGAAGACAAATCATTTCTTCTTTCCCTTAGCTCCTCTACAAAGCATACCTGCTATGCAGTGACCCGCTCAGAATCCCTCTCCCACCGACTCTTGAAAGGGGAGGTGAAGCCAAGCGTGTGACCCCCGGGCAGCGGCCCCTGACATTTGATCCTCGACCTGCAGTCCCTGTAACGTTGCCACATGATGGCCCACCGTGCAGAGCGAGCCACCTGGAATGTGGTCGGGACAAGTGAACGCCGTCTGGGCGATGGGCAGGGGTCAGCTGCCATTTTTCCAAAGGCCGTTTCAGGGAGGGCAGAGGCAGAAGTTTTAAGAATAATAAAAGTTTCAAGGGGGTAAAAAAAAAAAGGCCCCAATCTCTTGTTTGGGGGGAAGTCAGAATAAATAAAGGGATGAAGGGTCACGTGGTACCCAAATGGGAGGGATGGACTTCTGTTTTTCATTTCAATGCAGTGCTGGTTGCTGGGGTCCCCTCTCCTGGACTGCTAAGGGAGGCGGTCCAGGTGTGCCTGCTCTGAGCCACCGGGCTGCACAGTTATGCTGTAGAACAAACTCCTTCTCTCTCTGGACAGAACATCGAAAACCTGGGTCATGTGGTTTCAACAGATGTGTGGAGGCTTATTCCCTGTTCATATGGTCTCTTAACGGAGGTAATAATAATAATAATGCCATTCCATCCAGGCTTTCAGAAGTAAGGGCACCGGTGCCCATTTGTGACTGAGGTTCCACTGGCAGGTTGCATGCCCTTTGCATTGGAATCACCTGAATTATACCGATTAAGGTCGCAGGACCTTTGACCCCGAACCAAGCTCTCTTTGGCAAGTTTCTCTCTGGCATCGGGGCATTGTAATGCAAAGTGCCAATAGTCAGATAAGGGAAGACTTCCATCCCAGCTTGGGCTCTGTTTGAAAGAATCCATATTCAATGCCGTTTGGGGAGATATTTCAAATTGAGGGGTTCTTTTGATGTTCAGACAAATTAAAGGGTAAATTGTTCCACAGAGTTGTCAGTGACAGGAAACAAGATTGTTTGCTATTTGCAGGGGGTTTTGTTTGCCTTAAATATTTATTCTGCATCAGTCTCTTCGATTTCCTTGAAAAGCTCCGTTTGCAGATGCGTTTGCGCAGACTCCTCCAGGCAGGGCCTTTCGATTGCCATCGATTTCCTCAAATCAGCTCAAAAACCTGGCATACGGGGCAGCTGGTCCCGCTGGCTTTTTGTTTATTTATTTATTTATTTTTGTCATCCAGCACTGGCTAATTAAATTCATTTAAAATTAGGCTGTTATTGTGTCACTGAGGAATATACAATTGTCTCTTCTTGCGGCCTGGCATTTTCTCTTGTCCCCTGTCTTCTCCTCTGAAGTCTGTGCGTTTGGAATGGGAAGGAGGTGGGGAGTAGCTCTGGAAACTTGTCTTGGGGCGTCAAAAACAAAAAAGAAACAAAAAAATTATGGACAAAGCAGGGGAAAGACTTTAAAGACGACACTGAAAACGAGCCGGCTGGCTTGGAGCGTTTCGGTTTGGTTTTGCATGAGTGCCTTTCCACAATGGGGCGGGGAGCTCTGGGGAAAGGACAAGCTTTGGGGAGCAGGGTGGGGAGTGGGGAGCATTGCTTTTTACCTCAGATGAGGTTATGGAGATGTGGCGCCTTCTGTGCTGTCTCGCAATACAAATCATGAAGAAGTTTTCGTGGTCTGAAGTAGCCTTAGGCGCCCAGGAAGCGAGGCGCCATCTCATGAGAAAATACTTACATAAAGCAAAAGGGAGGCCAAAGGTTGTCCAAATAAGCTTTGAGAAATAATAATGTCAAAGGAAGTCCAGGCCAGTTCTGTGGTGTAATGAACGCTCGGAGCCGTCCAGATTCGACAGGGGAGGAGACTGTTTAGTAGGGAAATCGGCCGGATACTCAAAGCCAATTAAACCCAAAGGTGCTGCAGGGCCAGTCCCATCGGCTGCAATGAGCGGAGGCTTCCCCTGGAGGGGCCGCTGCTGAGATTCTTCACACCTACGAACCGGAGGAAGGAAGACGCTACATTTTGGGGCCAGAATCCAATTCATTACAGGATCCGGGATAAACACTCAGCGCACTTCAGCAGAAAGCAAAATTTGTCATCTCAAGAGGAATTCGACATTCTAAATAAACAAGTGCGATTAGGATGATAAGCAAACTTCTGCGGACTTGAAACCCTTTTGCTCTGAAGAGAAAGACAGAGACGGGGGACGGGGGCGGTGGGGGGGCTAGTTTTGAGCAGGACAGGAAGCGCTCTGCGAGCAAGTGAACGACCCCCAGCCAGACCAGCGGGCGAACAGGGACTGGCCCGCTTGGGTGGATGACACCAGTTTGCCTCCCGGAAGCTCCTGGAATGGAAATGGGGTGGATCAGCCACAGCCTCTGCCCCCAGAGGAGGCCCTCTTCGAAACCCAGAGTAACACAAAAGCAGGGCCGTGACTTTCATCTTGCTGTGTTTCTCGGTGTTCTCATCCGGCCTACGTGCTACTTTTCATAGGAGACGTTTGACACATTCTTCAGACTGAGGTGTTGCGGGTTTGTTTCCAACAGTGACTCTCCATCAGGGGTGGCTTGCTCCCCAAGGGACACTTGACCATGTCTGGGGACCTTTTTTTTAAGATGTCATTTATTTATTTTTAGAGAGAGAAAGAGAGAAACATCCATGTTCGAGAGAAACATCGATCGTTTGCCTCTCGCACATGCTCCCCTCCTGGGGCCTTTCATGTGCCCTGACCCGGAATTGAACCAGCCACCTTTCAGTCCACGGGGCGATGCCCAGCCCACCGAGCCACACTAGTGAGGGTTGGGGACATTTTTGATTGTCACAACTTTCTGGGAGAATGGTGGTTACCGCTGCCATCCAGGGCTGTCCTACAATGCACAGGACACCTGTGCCAAAAGTGTCAGCGTGCGAAGGCTGGGGCGCCTGGTCCTCGGGACCGTACGTTTTAAGGCACTCAGTCAGTCGGATGACACTCCTTAGCAAACATCCCTTTGCACACCGGGCTCTGTGCGTAGAAACCAGAGAGGGCTCTTCAGGTACCCAGAGGCAAAACCCAACTCCGTTATTCTCGGGCAGGACAGAGAACCCATTGGCCATGAAAACTGATGGCTGGAGCCTCGAAGTCTTGAACATAGTTGATGCTCTGACCAGAACTCTCTCAGCCGGGCCCTATGTCCGCAAACAAAAGGAAAGGCCCACACTTGGGGCACGTGCTGCGTCCTCCTGAAGCCGTCACCTGGTCCAGGTGGGACGTCTCTTTCTTGTGGATGGAGATGGGAGCAAAGAGTTCCCCTGGTCCTTGGGTTTTCTGTGGCCTCCTAGACTTACTCCAGAACGGGTTGATAGTCCTGTGGAGTGTGAACTTCGCCCTGGGAAACAGTGGTGGAAATAAATGCAGTTTATACATGGCATATATTTAAAAAAAATTTTTTTTTTACATTTTTATTTCTTTATTTTCAGAGAGAGGGGAAGGAAAGGAGAAAGAGAGGGAGAGAAAGATTGATGTATGAGGGAATCATCAATCCGTTGTCTCCCACACACCCCCACCTAGGCACCCGGCCTGTAATCCGGGCACACACCCCGACAGGGAATCGAACCGGTGACCCTTCGGCTCATAGGCCAGCCCTCAATCTACAGATCCCCGTCCGTCAGCACTGTGCTGGGAAGGTGCCTGCTGAGCTTCGCAGTGCTCATTAATCCTCAGAGGTTGGGAAGAGCAGGGTGCTCAGCCAGCCTCCTCCCCTTGTACCTAAAAATAAAAAATAATTGGATTTCCCTGGTATCCATTTTTCACCCGTGATCCCAAATGTGCTGTGAGCTCTTTACTGATGAGGAGAATATGAAGAAAATGTTCCCATAATTGCAAAGAACGAAAACCAGATGGCACGCCTACCCATCACCGCTTCTTCCTCAGCCAGAAGACATGAAACACTCATTTGGGTTCAATTGGACAATCCCTGTCACTACAGAACCCAAGAAAGCCCATGCTGCGGACTTTCCAGAGGCCCCTCCGCAAACCACAGCGTTTGCTTGCTGAACTCCGCAGCGCTGCCGAGCTCCGTCCTGCGAGAATTTTCAACAGAAGAACGACGGCGGGGTGGAGTCTTGGGGAGTCATGCTCACCGTGCTGCGTCTTGGTGGAAAGACCATCGTTTTAAAAATTGCCTGTTTCTGCCCTGGCTGGTGTAGCTCAGTGGATTGAGTGCGGGCTGGGAACCAAAGGGTCCCGGTTCGATTCCCAGTCGGGGCACATGCCTAGGTTGTGGGCCAGGTCCCCTGTGAGGGCCATGTGAGAAGCAACCATACATTGCTGTTTCTCTCCCTCTCTGTCTCCCTCCCTTCCCCTCTCTCTAAAAATAAATAAAAAAATAAAATCTAAAAAAATTGCCTGTTTCTTATAAAAGACGGAGATTTGTCCTCTTTCTGCGTGGCCGGCCAAGCAGAGGGAGCAAAATGTCCGCGGCCACATTTTCCATATTCGGAGATGATGTTGGCAAATGAGATCCCCGTGCTGGTGACAGAAAGTGACTGGAAAGACAGGTGAGGCCTATTGGGCCTTTTATTCAAAAGTCTTAGCCTTGGCGCAGTGGCTCAGCTGGTTAGAGCTTCAGCCTGTGCGCCCAAATTCACGGGTTTGATCCCCCGCAGGGTGCGAGTGTGCGGCAGGCACCCCGTCGCTGTTTCTCTCCCTCCCTCCCTCTCTCTCTCTTGTCAATAATAAAAAATATCCTCAGGTGAGGATTCTTTTTTTAATCTTACATTCACATTGCCTTTTCCATTTTTTAAAAAGATTTTATTTATTTATTTTTAGAGAGAGGGGAAGGGAGGGAGAAAGAGAGGGAGAGAAACAGCACTGTATGGTTGCCTCTCACATGGCCCTCACAGGGGACCTGGCCTGCAACCCAGGCATGTGCCCTGACTGGGAATTGAACCGGGACCCCTTGGTTCCCAGCCTGTGCTCAATCCACTGAGCTATACCAGCCAGGGCGCCTTTTCCATTTTTAAAGCACTTTATACATGTTTTGTACCTTTGGGGTCTCATAATATTCTAAAACTGAGCTTTTTGAGTTGGGATGTTTTTCATCTTTGAAACCAAGACTAATCAACCTACATCAAAGAGCACCTAGTGACAAAGGCCAGCCGGCCACCAATGTCCCCGTAGGACGCAGAAGGAGACCGACAGAGTGCCGCTTGGGAGGAATTCCTTGAGGTTACCGAGGAAGTTGGCGAAATAGCTGCCGTGGGTATTAGTCTCGTCCACACGGGTCTCCTGACAGCTACTTCAAAAGGAGGTCCTTCCTTCTTGTGACTTACTGTCCCCACGGCACGCTGAGCTGTGACTCTGTAAGCCTCTGTCCCTTAGTCTACCGGGCTGCTCACCCATGGCCAGAAATGGCTGTTGGTTCTTGCTGGGGCTCCCTACGCACCCCACAGGACAGCAGCTACCGTTCCCAACTCCGAAACAGCTGAGCAAAGCCCAGTGGATTGAAGGCAGAGGCGGCTGTCCACACCCAGCGCCGCGGGTCCGGAAGGGCAGGAGGTAAGGCTGATTGGCCTTTGAAGTGGCAGAGCGAAAATTCTCCACAACCACTGACTCGATGAATCCATCTGCCTCATCATCACAGACTTCGATGGGCCAGGAATGCGTCCAAGCATCTTACCAGCAGGATACCACTGAGCCCTCAGAATGACCCGTGTGATCAAGGTCAATGATGGCGGGGACCCTTTGTGTGATGTGATGAGAAGGGCCCTTCCCCCCCAGACTGGTTATGGGGAAGACATCGGACAAATCCAACTGGAAGGACAGTCCCCACGACACCTGCCCAGCCCTCCTCCAAACCATCAAAGTCATCAGAACCCAGGAGAGCTTGGGAAACGGTCATTGCCCAGAGGAGACCCAGGAGACGGGACAACAGTGCAGGTGTCCGTGGTGGGTCTTGGACCTGAAAAGAGTTATTGGGAGAAAACTAGTGAAATGTGAATAAACCGTGAAGTTCAGTTAATAGTTGTACACCGACGCTGGCTCCGTAGTTGTGAAAAACGTACCATAGGAAAGGAGAATGTTAAAAATAGGGGAAGTCAGGTGAGAGGCTTACAGAAACTGCCCTGCCCGGTGCGGCTCAGTTGGTTGGAGATTTGTCCCGTAACCAAAAGGTTATGGGTTCAGTTCCCGGTCAGACCACATCCCTAGGTTGCATGTTCCATCCCAGGTCTGGTTCTAGGCCCATGCGATCCCCATTCCAGGCACGCAAGGGAGGCAACCAATCGATGCTTCTCTCTCGCATTGATGTTTCTCTCTCTCTCTTCCGGTCTCCCTTCTTCTTTCTGTAAAAGCAATAAAAAAAATGTTCTCGGGTGAGGATGAAAAAGAAAAGAAAAGAAAAAGGCATACAGGAACTTTCTATCCTATCTTTACAACTTTTCTATAGATCTAAAACTATCTTAAAATGTAAAAATGCACTTAAATTAAAAACCTTGCTAAAAAAAGTAACCCTCTAAGGGAGGCACTATCAATTGCCCCAATTTGATGGGCGAGGGGAGTTAAAAAATCACTGTCTCCGAACACGATTGTCATTCTAGCAGCTTCTCTGGCCCTGCGCTGAGCTGCAGTTGACGCCTCCCAGGGCTCCTGAGAGTGGCACCGGGAGAGGAGGTCCAAGGGGACCATTTCTCTGCTGGGAAGCATGAGCAACCCGAACTGCTCTGGGGAGACGGCAGGGAACGGGTTCGCCAGGCCTGGGTTCGGGGAGCGTGCACAGTAATTGGATCATTTGGCCTCTCCCAGGGAAAAACAGGGCAAGATTGACTGAGATGGATGCTCGGAGACCTCCTCACATCCCTGGCAGCCTCGGGTGTCTGCGGAGGTTGAAAAATGGTTCCAATTCGGAGAGGCCTGGGTGGCAGGAAGTCAGCCCAAGTAACCTCTCACCCCAGTGGCCCACGAAACTCTCTGCCTCTCCGTGGAGTCAAAGGCCCACAGCTGCTTCCAATCAGGGCTCTCGCACCCCCACCCCATCGCTGGCTCCTCACAGCACAGCTCCCTTGCTCCGGTGCAGGGAACAGAACCCACACTGTCAGATCCGGGTCCCGATGTTCCCTTTCTCCTCTCCGCACTAACCCTGTTGCTTTTCTGAGTCCTCCACCGACCGCCCGGGCACCACCCACAGAGGATTCTCCGTAGGGCCCCTTTCTCTCTGGATACAGGGCTGCTCTCAAACCTCCCTCCACGGCCGTTCAGGTGGACACAAGCCCAGGGCTGCACCAACTTGCAGTGCGGCCTGCTGGGTCGGCCTTCCCAGACCCATGCTCCCTTCCTCCCGGAACAGCCTGGGTGATGCTTTGTCCCTGAGGGGGTGGCTCTGGTCCCCAAGGTCCCTCCTCCCTTGTCCAGGCCCAGTCGAGTCACCCCTCAGTGAGTGATGGGCTCAGGGAAAGGGAGAAGAGCTGAGTGGGTTGGACTCAAATCCCGTCACTAGCAAAGGAGAGTCTGAGTCCTCGTGGACAAAAAAGAGAGTCCCCCGGGCGTGCCCCACGCCTCTCATGGCTCTGGGTCAGTACCTGCCGGGCAGGTTGGGCAAAGCACCCACCTCTTCTACTCTCACAAGGGCCCCACGTGGGCTGATTAATTACATGACCTCGTTCCTTATGACGCCACCTTCCTGGGAGAAAACCGCCATAAACCATTCGTACAGTCTCACTATTTCCTTCCAGGTTCAACTCCAGCACATTATTGCTTCTTGCTTATTTTCACAAAAACGCGGGCACCCTATAAATATTGTCGATTGCTTTATTTTAGGATGAGGTCACCCTCCCTCACCATACTTCTCAATCTGCCCATTCCTGACGCTGCAGAATGCCCACTGGACGCACTGTGGCTTATTTCACCTTGACCGGTGACGGGCGTGCAGGACGGTCGCACTGTGTCGCGGTGCCACATCACAAACGGGGTTCATCCCCATAAAGCTGTTCTGCTGCACGTGTAAACATCTTTTTGTAGGACAAACGTCTGGAGGAGGACAGGTGACTTCAAAGGAAAAATGAGCAACGGCCACACACACCGTGGACAGAACTCAACGGTTCCCCGACGGCTCTGCTTGACCGTGGGGCTCTCTGTGGCCATCACCCCACTGGGACCTTGTGGCTTGAAAACTGAGAAAAAGCTCACACTGAGTGAGTGCCTTCTGGGTGTTGATCTCCGTGTGTCTCTCAGCATGGAGAGCTTAAAGTGCGCGGAGTCCTGGGAGGTGGGAACAGCCACTACCCCATTCTACAGACGAGAAAACTAAGTCTCGGGAAGAGTGAGTGCCTTCCAAATGATATAATGCAGTGATATATGAAGAAATACGAGGTTGGCTCCATCCTGCCTCACCCTGGAGCCTGTGCCTGTCACCCCCTCGTCTCTCCCTCCCAGCGGCCGGGGAGCGGGGTGCCTCCTCAACTCTGTGAATGTCATTTCCATCCGAATCGGTAGGAAATCAGAGCAACTGGTGTGGAGTTCTCTTCATCTGGTTTGAGTTATGATGAAATCAGGATTTTGCTGATATTTTTCATGCTATGTCCTGGAGGACAGTGATTATTTTCCTTTATTCATTTCTTTTCTTTTTTTTTTTTTATCAACTTCAGCTACTAAATCCCCCCAGTCTGACCTTCCGATCGTCCCCAAATTGAACAGGATCAAGAGGCTTTCCTGCGGCCGGGACGAGTCCGTGTTGCGGGTGGGGCCGGCGGCCTCACAGGCAGAAGGGCGCTTCCAAGGCCTCTGCCTTTTGGGTTGTTTTGTCCGTAAACTTTTGCCTTCTGCAGGGAAAACACTTTTTTTTTTCCCAACGTCCCCATCTGCAGACCTCCACAAACTCCTTCCCAAACGGAACGCGTGAGAGTCGTCTCCTGGGGCGGCAGCCATCCTGCTCCCCGGCGCTGACACACCGTGGAGACTTCACGTGGATGCCGTGTACCGTTCCCTCACCTCACTTCCCTCCCTGCGGCTCCCCCCGCCCTACCCCAAGACCGGTCTTGGCATTTCTGGGCTGCTGAGTGGCAGGCAAGGGGGCAGTTCTCGTGGAAGTGACTGTGTGAGCCATCGCACTCACCAGTATCATCCCAGCACAGCTCAGAGGCAGGCGGTGGGGGGCTCTTTGAGTCAAATTAGGGGGAAGAGGAGGGTTCTCCATCCAGAAAGGATGGCCACCTGCCTCTCCCCACCCCACAAATGCTTGTTGACAGGGAGGCACTCACGAATTAAGCAAACGCTTGAGGACATACACATACAAGAGGTTCACTTGGTAACCTCCCAGCCTCACCCCAGCGTTGAAACTTGGCCTTGGACAGCATCAGCAAATGGAGAAACCCGGCATATTCCCGCGTACAAACACACTGGAAACACAGTGCCACGGCCCGGAGTTGAGGCAGCCTGGAGGGGGGCGGGATCAGCGGATGGCACCGCCCGAAGTACTGTGTGTGAGCTGGGGTGAGGCCCGATGAACACCTGACAGTGTGGGTGGACCTCACCCCACAGGACTTCCTGAGAAAAGTAAGAAACGGGACAAGATATATAAAACCATGTAAGTACACTGAAATTACGTGCCCCCAATTTATCTATGGTGACAAATGTCAGAATAGTGGTCACTCGGGGGTGGAAGGCACAGTAATGGACTCGGAAGGGCCTGACAGAATCTCCTACGTGCTGAAGGTCTTCTATCTCCTGATCAGGGTTCTGGCTACAAGTATAGACACACGTGAAGTCCATTGAGCAATGCACTTAAGATTTGTATGTGGTCTGGCTAGCGTGGAGAACTGGAAGGTTGCTGGTTCAATTCCTGGTCAGGGCACATGTCTGGTTTGGGCCGGATCCCCGGTTGGGGGCGTACAAGAGTCAACCAGTGGATATTTCTCTTGCACATTGATTGACATTTGTCTCCCTCTTTCTCCCTCTCTACCTCTCTCTCTAAAAATAAATAAATAAAATGTTCATTAAAAAAAGAAAAAGAAAAAATATGTGTATGTATATGCATATTGGATATAAAGCAATATACATATTTTTTCAAAAATACAAACAAAATGATTAATATATTAGTCTGGTGGTCCATGGGGCTGGGGCGAAGGGAATGGAGTAGGGAGGTAAATAAGATGGATGGATGGATGGATGATGGGTGGATGGATGAATGGAGGATGGATGGTGGATGGATGAATGGATGGGTGGGTGGATGGATGGATGGTGGATGGATGAATGGATGGATGATGGGTGGATGGGTGGATGGATGAATGGAAGATGGATGGTGGATGGATGAATGGATGGGTGGGTGGATGGATGATGGATGGGTGGATGGATGGGTGCTGGGTGGATGAATGGATGATGGAGGATGGATGGATGATGGAGGATAGATGGTGGATGGATGGATGGATGGATGATGGGTGGATGGGTAGATTGATGGTGGGTGGATGGATGGATGGATGGTGGATGGATGGATGGGCAGGTGGATGGATGGATGGTGGATGGATGAATGGATGGATGATGGGTGGATGGGTGGATGGATGAATGGAGGATGGATGGTGGATGGATGAATGGAGGATGGATGGTGGATGGATGGATGGATGGGCAGGTGGATGGATTAAGAGAAGATCCAGGGATAGATGGGTGAATGGAGACATAAGCTGCAAGGTAAAGCTAGCTGGTGGGGAGGGATAGTGTTGCCGCTCTTGACTGACCACAGCACACAGAGCCCGAGCTGCAGGCATCTGAAGCTGGCAGCAGCCGGCTCACGCACGAAGGAGTCAATCAGAAGGACACCAGTAGCTCGCAGAACTGGCAGCACTGTGGTGGGACGCTGGGGTTCAGACAGCGGCTGGTCCTACGGGAGCCCACAGGAAGCCACAGTCTTGCCCAAGGAGCCAGGTTGTGGCCTCCACAGCCATCTCTGCTCCGTGAACACAAAGCTCCCCTGCCAGGCCTCGAGTGGGCGTCCATGGTCCCCAAGTCTTTACAGATCTCCCTCAAGGTTCGAGAGTCCTGGGTGAGAGCACACGGTTCCCCACGGAGGATACACGCCTGAGCCAGGGTGCCAGCACCTACACTGCCTGTGGTTCCTGCAATGACGGAGGGGGCCCACACTCAGGGATCCCCCCAAAGAGAATGAGGGCCCCCAATACAGACACCCACTCTGACAGCAGGGGAGCAGTGAAGAAGGACAGCCAGTCTTCGCTGGGCAGAACGCCCAAAGGCACTTTTGAAACAGAAAGCTCCGGGCCAGCAGCAAAGCCAAACCACAGAGATGGAGGAAAGAGTGGCGGCGGGCTCAGAGCGGGTGACGTTACCAGGATTGCCACAGGTTGGGGGACTGGCCTTTCTGGCTCTCCCAGGACTGAGAGGGGTCTGGGGAAACTGGGCATCCAATGGTAAACCTGGGAAAGTTTCAGGTGAGCCAGAACAAGTGGGTCACCCTAGCAAGTGGTTCCATCCAGTTAGGGATGGGAGAGTGCAGCCCACAAAGGCTCCGTCCGACTGGACCATTCCCCGGACCTGAGCCTCTACTTCTTGATTCTCAAAGACAAGTTCTGGAAAAGCTTGACTGAGTTTGGAAATGCAATAAAAAGAGTTAGATATTAATGACTTCCCCCACCCCAGGTGTTTCTGATTGAACCTAGGGCGTTCATCCATGGTTCGGGGCATGGCGGTGTTACGTAAAGTCCTGTGCTCGCCCGCTAGCCCCTGCTGGAGCGGACGCTCCATTCAGCGCAGCGCTCAAAGCAAAGCCAGTGGAGGGTAGGACAGGGCCTCGTTCACTGCGCAGCATCATGCAAACGTAAGACATCATTGTCACCCTGGCTTGTGACGATCCCTTGTGATATCGATGATTTCTCATATGGCAAAGACCTGTGCTTTTTCTCTGCTGAATCAATAATTTGCCTATGTTGATAAAACAAAGAATCCAGTTACCTGTGTCTCAAACAACAATCTTATTTCTTCCCCTGAATTCTAACGCGGCTGGGGGTTTTGCAGGGGGGTTGTCTTATTTTTTCTTTTTAACTGGCAGATGGGAACAGGTGTGTTGCAAAGTCTGTAGAGAATTTTAGGCCCCAAAAGTAAATGGCCTGTGAATTTTTAAAGAGGTGTAAGAACTCTGTTTCTGGAAGAACTCAGAGTATCCCCTCAGCTGCAGGTCCTCTGAACCCTCTACCCACCTTCCTGGCCAGAATGTGAGACGCCTGTGCTGGGGAGACATTTTCTGCCCGCCCCTTGCGTGTCCTGTTTCTTTGTTGTCCAAGAACGAGCTTGGTGGCCTTGGCCCCACCGCAGCAGGCCGTGGGGGAGCAGGGCTCCGCAGCAGGCTGGGGTTTCCACAGCTCTCCAGGCCGCAGACCAGCAGGCTCTGCCTCCGGGAGTCACTTCGAGTCCCCGCAGACGTGCCAGAACAACTGGGGCGGTTAAAGAATGTTCGGATCCTTAATGACTATTTCCCAAATCCTCCGACCTCAGTTCCAGCGGATTCTCCCACACCATCCCTCCCTCCAGCCACTTAGTGCACTGAGATGAACCGGCCCTGGGAGGGTGGGAAAGAAGGATGTCCCAGCAGCTGATGGTCACCAACAACAGCACCCCCTGGGGGAAGACCGCTGGATTTAAAGGCCAGGTCTGCTGCTCCACATGGTGTGGCCTGGGACAAGTCCCTTAACCTGCCTGGGCCTCATTCTCCAACCAGTAAAATGGGCATGAAAACCGCACTTCCCCGGGAGAGCTGTAGTGAAGCTCGAACAGCTCACTGCCGTGGTGCTCACGGTGCTGGCCAGGGTCGGTCCCCAGCTCCTATCGTTTTCACAATGACACGCTGCTGGCCTTTTATGCTCTGCCTCTCCGAGGAGCGCACGTGAGGTGTTCTCCAGAGGCCGCCTGCAGTGCGATCTAGTGGCAGCCATTGAAGAGAGGTGCAACACGGAAAACCAAGCCCCGCTCCTCACTGAATTCTTGGTTTGGAAAGTATCGCTGCTTTTCGTTTAAAAAATTTGCAGTGGGCTTATGATTGCTATTTTTCAATGAATTAATAAGTAACATTAAATGTTCTCAGTGTCATTTAGGACACGCTAAGTATTGCTCGTTATTCTGTAATAGGGATCCTGTAACAGGAGCTCTTTAGGGTTCTCAATTATTTTTAATGGTTATGAGGAGCCCCGACACCAGAACCACTATAGAACGGACATGAAGTATGCATTCAATGCGATAAACCCGAGAAGTGGTCCTTTCTGTCCCCACTGCGCAGAAGGAGAAACTGAGGCATGGAGAACAGCCATTCAGAGCAGAGCCGGACGGAAGCCCAGGTGTGTCTGCTTCCAAAGCCTGTGTAAGCCAGACATTGAACTAGCTATCGTTCAGCCCTTCGTTTTACCTAGTGACGAGACGATGGGGACTCCGCATATCTCAGACACTCTGGAAAGAAGGGCTTGTTGAACGAATGAATGAATAAAAGAACGAATGTTCCAGCTACACAGAATAATGTACAGGTCTCGTTTGGAGCCTCCCACATGACAGGCCTTTGGCTGGGGCTCAAACATGCTTCCCCCGCGTGGGACCAAGGCCGTCTTGAGCTCTGGGTCCGGGTGTCCCGTATAGACCGGGCTCACGGTGGCTACTCCATATGCAAATCAGCAAGCCCAGGTGAGTGTGCAGGTGACTGGGGTGGGTTGGGATTCTCTTCTCCAGGACAGCAAAGGACTTTTTGATCAAGGAAATCATCATTCCTTCTTGGAAATCAACCCTATCACAAAAACCTTGTCTTTCCTTTGAAAGTCAGAGAAAAACTCGATGCTTAACAGAAGAGAGGTCTTTGAACTTGGACACTGAGGCACTCACGTGAATCCAGAAAAGCCTTCTGGGGTGCCCCTCACCTTATCTTGACCTTGAGGGAACCCCAGAGACTCTGTGTAAAGCCAGACACGACTGGCCCTCTGTCTCTCCGACTTTTGGGGTAGAAAACGGCCGAACCCAACCAGAGGTTGGAAGCCTCTCCTGGCCAGGCCTAGTGCAGGACTCCGCTTCGAGGACTGTCCCGGTGGGGCCCTCGCAGACTGAGGCTTTACCCCCGCCCCCCACCCCGTGTGCTGGCCCCCAATACTCTCTAACTAACTGCATCATTTTTATGGGACGACATGACTGGGCCCAAGTGCGCCCACACCGGGATGGCAGTGCCCCATCCGCACGAATTCTTTGTCCCTGGAAATGCACAGGTATGTAATTGAAAGTCACATCTCCTCCCGCCTGGCACGCTGCCACCACAGCGGTCATTAGTAACCTGGCTTCCCCACCCCCAGCTCCTAGGTCCGGGGGAGAAGTCGATTAGGTGTCTACCCTTCCGTTCCCTCCTGCTCCCAAGCATATTATTGTATTCCATCTGTCAGCCATTTCCAACAACCTGGCTATAAAATCAAAGGATGGCCTGTGGGCTTTTGTCCTCCACCCACCCTCCCCTGGGCTTGTTCTCCCCCAGATGAAAGAGTGATGACATGTCCACGGCGAGGTTCTGAGCCTCTGTCCCAGGGCGTCCTTGCGTGTTCCCGGGCCCACGGTTTCTCCTGGCAAAGGACGGCTGCTGCCCCAGGTCCCTGTTCACATTTGTGGCAGGCATGTCCCATGGGAAGAGACTACAGTTGGACTCTCTTGGCCACGTGTGATGATTGAGCTGACGATTGAGCCGTCACAGCTCAGGGGTGCCGGCAGCCACTGCTAATCCCCCTGACCCCCTCTAGGAAACACCGAGCCTCAGGTCCGCTGCACGGGACAAGGCAGGTACTGGACAGCCGGGACAACAAGCCCATCTTTGTCATCGGGGGCTTCATACCACCTGCCTGTGAGCCACCAGGGGATTAAGACGTTAAATGTTCCTCATTCTCAACCGATGCCTTAATTAGACACCAACACACACCTTCCAGGCCCAGGCCGCCGGCCCTGAGGCGCTATCTTCTGATACCTTGAAGACAATGGGCCCTGAAGTGTTTTATTTTTCGCTGTGGTCCCTGTCGTGTGTGGGCCATTTTTATAAGTACCACATAAAAAATGACTCTTCTGCACTGACCCCAGGATGGGCTTTTTAGTTGGAATATCTCTGGGGAGGAGAGCTCAGCTGCTAATTGAAAAGGTTAAGCTTTTCAAAGTTTAGATCTATGCTAAATAAGGACTGAGGGTTCGGGCGGGGATGGGGGTGAGGAGAAAGCAGCCGGATTAGGGAGGCGTTCGAAGCAAATCCCGAGCAGGAGCGCAGACGGTCCTGGCCTCCGACCAAGAATCCGCTTGTTTTCCCGCTGCTTCTCCGCGTTCTCTCTGGATGAAGGGACCATGAGGGAGGGTGGGAGAGGAAGAGTCTGAAGCTGAGTCTAACCTTCTGGAATTTTCTCAGATCCCAGTCCATTTCAACCCTGTTCCTACATAAGTCAGAACTCCTTAATCCACAAGGCCCAACACTGACTCAGGCATTTGGAATCTTCTGGGTGTTACAGCGACTTTTGTTTTTCTTTCATCTTTTCGTCCAGATGAATGCAAAACTTGAAAAGCGAGTCAAGCCGACTCCTCCTTCATCAGAGAGTTTGTGGATGGCAGCTCTCAAGTCTTGTGGCTGACCAGCCCTGGATGTGTCGCATTTGATGGCTTAGATTATTCCGGGTGGATGAGCGGCTGTGCAAATGACAACGGTTAGCCTAGACGTGGTGCCGAACTGAGACACTTGCACGTGTCTGCATGGAACTCCGCGCAGCTCCCCGAGGCTCCTTCTCCAGCTCTGGTGACAGAAGCTATTTTACTCTGAGGCCCCATTCTCAAGAACCATGCCAACTTTGCAGGCGGAAGGATGCACTTGAATTTGAAGCCAATTTCAAATTTTCCAGTCCCGGGGGAACCTCCCTTCTGGGTCCACAAGCATGGTGTGGATTTCTCGGTTGTCCTGTTTAGGGAGAAAGCATGGCCCCTAACTCTGCCCACAAGACCCTCCAGATCTGGCCCTCGCCTGCTGCAGACTCGCAGGCCCCGTGCACCCCACTCTGTCCCTGGGGCCACCATTGTTCCTTCATGTCCTCTGATCCAAGCTCCCTCCGCTGGGGACTCCCTCTTCTCTCAGGTCCTAAATCACCCTTTGGAGTGCAGACTAAAGATTCCCTGATTCTGTTGGGTTCCCCAATTATTTTCTTGTTTCTGCCTCCTATGTCTTTTCACCATTTATTCCATGGTAAGTAAATAATTTGTACTATCTGGCAGATGGCAGATGCTCAATAAATACTGGCTGGAGGCATGGAAGGATGGGATGGGCAGAGGATGGATGTGCCCCCAGTGGGACCTCATCACAGTGCATTCTGTGACGTGCCACCCAGCTGCCCCGGAGTAAAGGGCTGGATCCCAGCTGCTGGGAGGGCTCTTGGCAGCAGCCCTTCGCCATTCGTCCCTTGGGAAAGGGCCTCAGCTGCCAAGCTGCCTCCTCCAAGGTCAACCCCTTCTCCGGGCATGCCCTGGGTCAGCCAAGGCTGTCGCTGATCCTGTGAGAGCCGAACCTCTCCCTCTGCCTTTCCTGCATCCCCAGAGGTCTTCACACAGGTGTGGACCCCAAGGGCCTTCCAAACCAGCCCCGGCTCCCCACACTGACTCTCAGCGTCGCCCTCCGGGAAAAGCCAGCTGGAAACTCTCACCAGCCCGAGTGGCCCAAGGTCCTCTCTTCGCAAACGAACGTTCACTAAAGCCCGGGGCGGGCCGCGGGGAGGGACACCGAATGATATTCCCAGCTATACATCTAAACGGAGCCCTAACGGTTTGGGCCAAAACCTTAGAAGAAATGGCCTTTCTGGAACCATTGTTGGAATCAGCAATGAGACATCTGGAAGTTTCTTTTGCATGACTGAAGGTGATTTTTAAAGTAGAAGAAGTCACAGAAAGTATAGGCCGAGCCTTGGAACATAATCAATGCCCAAGAAATGTTTGTTCAAACAATGAAAGCGGCTTGTTCTCTTTTTCTCCCCCCCAAGAATTTACAGCCAGAAAAGGATAATAAGACCAACACATTCAGCCCCATGCAGTTTCCTTCAAACGCTTGTTTTTAGCACAAAAGGGGTAACTACTTGTGATGTGTTTTTCCATTACTTTCTTTGTGCGGGAGGTTTTTAAATTAATTTATTCTCTCTCTGCATCAGGTTGTCTTATAATTGAAGATGTGAAGTGTTTGTCTTCCAGAGGCTTTCTGGAGATGTCTTTTTTTGCTGTTAACATCTTCTTTGTCTACGCCTGTGATCCCCGCCAAATTGCCCACAAAACAGCAATCCAAGCACATAAATTATGAGACCACATAGGCACCGCTCACATCTGTTGGAGTCTAAATGTCTTAGGAGAGATGTTTTCTTAGTGCAAAGCAAACGCAATCACACCTTGATTAAGCAGAAAATTTGGGGAATGGGATAGTCTGGATAATTTTATTTTCTGGGTCATTTCCAGTTAACCAGAAATCCATCGGTCTTCTTCAAACCCCGATGAAGAAAATCCTTATACAATGCACTGGTTTTGGGGGCTGTTTTTTTTTTTTAACACTCTTAGCAAGAAAAGTAAAACAATGGAAAATTGTGGAGACAGAATGCGGTCATGTCAGGGCAGGAATGTTGGACTTGAGGGCTGTAACCCCGGGCGTCAGTCACAGCTGTGTCCCTGACTCAAGCCAGGACAAAATCCTCCGGTTCTCAGATTCCCCTTTAAAAATAACCAGCATGGACCAAAAACGGAATCATCCCAGTCAGACCTGGAAGCTTCCTGGTGCCCAGGATCCTTGTTTATTTCATTCATTCCACTTGGCTTGTGTGGGTCGTATTTCCCCTCACAGTAAAATCTGATCTTTGGATCTATAAATATTTCTTGAATGTCTACTGGATATTCATGCACCTGTTCACATACACTTATGTTCTCATGTCCTAGCTCTTCCTTTTCAAGGTGGATTAAAGAGTGAAAAAAGGGAGGCTTGGGGTTCATTGAACCACACCCCATGGATGGCCCATTGTGTGTAGATTCTGGAGGCATGTCCTAACTGTGAGTTCCGATGTCACCTTGTACAGGGAGGGCCAGGACAGGGGGCCTGGACTCCCCTTCTCTTCTTGCCCCGGCAAGTTTTTCTCCCCCTCCAGCCTTGTCATCGGAAGGAGGACTGAGCTGTTCTAAGGTCTAACAGGTGGTAACCTCCTCTCCTTGTTCCCTGGGTCTCACCCTCAGCACTGGGGCATGCTGGGCTGGAAGCTTCTTTGTGGGGGCTGCTCTGTGCATTGTGGGAGGCTGAGTGGCATCCCTGGTCTCTATCCACAATAACACCCTTCGCCCAAGCTGTAAAATCAAAACTGTCTCCAGACCCCGTGCAATGGTCCCTGGGAGGTAAAATCAGCCCCTTTGGAGAACCGTGGCCTTTAAGGGTGAGCTCAAGACTCTCTCCTGAGAAGAAGAACTCAGGATTGAAAGCATCAAGGCATCAAATAGTTGATGGTTTCTCTTGAGACAATTAGATCTAACACAGGGCCCCCCTGAGTTCCCTTGCCGCTGTGGGATCCAAGACGCATTCATTCCCTACATGTCAAGGTGCCTGGAAATCAGCATACCAGGGCAGGTAGACTCCAAATTACCAGGCTCGGGCAGAGGGTGCGCTTCCTGACGGTCTTCCCACCCACACGTGAGGAGGACTCATGTAGTCGGATGTCGTGAGGGAGACAGGTCTTAATCTATAGGATGATGTCACCTGCTCTACTGGCACCAGTTTTTTTACAAAATGTTTTTTTTCATTCAATATTTTGAATTAGGGAATCTTTCTAACATCCCCTCAGCTTTCTTGGCTCTTGGCACTATCTGATACTAGCTTTCTTGGCTCTTGGCACTATCTGGCATATTTGTTGCCTGGTGGGTTGATGAATTGACACCCCCCACCCCCCAAATAAAAGCCCTGTGAATCCCGTAGATCTTTTTTTGCTCCTATGTCTTCACGTGCCTGCAGCAGTCTTAAGCACTCAGTAAATATTGGTTGAACAGACGGAATGGTAAACAATGGAAAATCATTGCTAAATTCTGAACGTATTGAACAGAAACTTCTCTGGATGTCTTTGCCCGCCTCTGACACTGAAGTAGACCTTCATGAGGAAAGGGGTTGGGCCAGGTTCCTCATTTAGATTCATCCTTTCCTCTCCTTCACTCCCCAGGGGCCATTTCCACGTGTCTACTTAGCGAACTTGCACTTGTGCCTGCTGCGAGCCAATCACCGTTCCAGGTGCCTGAAAGGATGGAGACGCCGTGGGCCCTGGCCCATGGACATCCCTCCCAGGTCACGTACGTGACTGCCTCATTTCCTACCTCACTGGCCTCGCTCCACCCCATTCTGCATTTTAACAAGAAGAGGACGTTCTCGTGAAGTCCTGGGTGAATGCGTGCGTGTGTGCAGGGGAACGAGCAGTCCTTGAGGTAAACATGTCTGAAACCGCAACACGACTCTGCAGAAAAAACACGCCTGGCCCTCGGGCCTTCCATTTACCGTGGAACCATGAGGCCTCATTTCTGCTGCATTACAGCCCATGTCACACAGTGCCCGCTCGGGAGACGACCAGACCCGCGGGGCGCCCCTGAGGCCGCCTGCAGAACATTGCCCCTTCCCTCTAGGAATCCATTCTCTCATGCATTCGTGCGAAACAAGCCACCCAGTTCTGGGCAGAAATCGTAAAGGGTGTTGCCTCTGGCAGGAGCTGAGGGAGACCGAAAGCAGATGTCAGCCACGGCTGGCGACGAAGGTCTTGCACCATAGAGTGCGTCCCTCTGTGTCCCCGGTCCAAAGAGCCATAGGGTGTCGTCAGACAGGGAAGCTGCTCTTCGTGGGTGTCAGCACAGCCAGATGCATTTGCTTTAAATTCAAAAGCATGGAAGCTGGTCCCTCAGCGGAACCGATGGTGCTGCTTGTGGCTGAGCGTGATTCCCTAGTGGCGCTTTCCCTGTGTCATTGTGTGCCCAACCAGCAGCCAACAAAACACCAAAACTCAGAGTGTAGATATTTATGCAATAAGACACTCCAATTACTCCCTCGAGACTAAAACATGCAATAATTATTTGACTAGGAATGTCATTAACTCAACTGAGGTTTGGCTGAAGAAACTTAATAAACTCACACCACGACTTGCAGTCATCAGTTCCGTTGCTCCAGAGGAGAAGTGGGGAGACAGCTGTGCTGAGCGGGATGACGGATCGCCGGGGAGACTGACAAGGTGCGTGCCTGTGAGAGCCGCTCACGTTTCCCCGGGTTGCGGGGTGTACCGCGGGGAGCATCTGTGAAGACGGTGTTTGACCAGTAGTGCGTGGGTGAACCATTCTTAAGCATTTTTTTATATGAATGCATATACGTAACTACTAAATTAAGGCTGACACTTCCCAGATATTATTACTCAGGGCAATCATAGCTTTGTTAACACAGAAATGATCTTGCCCTGGCTGTTGTGGCCCCATGGATTGAGTGGCTCTGGCCTGCAAACCGAAAGGTCACCAGTTTGATTCCCTGCGAGGCACATGCCTGGGCCACAGGCTAGGTCCCCAGATGGGGGTGTGTGAGAGGCAACTGATCAATGTATCTCTCATACATTGATGTTTCTCTCCCTCTCTCCCTTTCTTCTCCTCTCTCTAAAAGTAAATAAATAAAATCTTTAAAAAAAAGACAGAGATGATTTAAATAAAGGTATTAAGTAAATAATATGCCCACATGTGGACACACATGATGAAAAGCATTACAATTGTTCTCAAATGGCTGAAGTTTGGAAATGATGGATTAATTTATTACTATTAGAGTTTGATGAGCTGGCAAAAATGCTATGAAGATCCATCAATTAGTATATCTGTTCTTTCCATGTTCCCACCCCCAGTTTCCACCCTCCCCTCCAAGGCATTGTGTCTCCATTGACTTCCAGTGCCTTCCAGAGGTATAGATGGAGAAGAAGAATATCGTGCTGGAGTGTAAAATAGGTACACTCACCCTTACAGAGAGCACATGAGTTACCTTCAGAAGGAAATATTGTTTTGAATTAAGGATGTCTTCTCTGTCAATGAATACCGTTAAATATTCAGGAAACCTCAGCTCTAAGGGGGAAAGTTTTGGATTATTGCACTGAGGATAGTGCCCTCATGTGCCTTCCATGTTTAGCTACATTTCCAAGTAATGAACTCTAAAATATGGCAGACAGTGATAAGTGAGACACGCGGGAAAAGGAAGCAGCATGAGAAAAGGTGACCCTTCGTCCTCGGCTGACCCTTCGGTGGAGTGGAACGGGCTACCAATATGGCGGACAGCATGTCAAGTTCTTGGGACTAATCAGATATCCAACTCGTACAGGATATTGCTTGTGGTATGTCTGGTTAAAATGTTAACAAATCACACTGGCCATTTTCATTTTCAGTTTTATTTTTATCAAAACAAAATAATTTAACCATAGAAAGAAGGAAGTAAGTTTCAACAAACAATCAAGAAGCCAACCACTTCCCTGATTATGAATAATCAATAGAGTAGCAAGTTCCGAACAGCTGAGTGCACACACAGGATGTGAGTCATCCCTGAGGCCTGCGAGGGACAGAGACCAACAGTTCCCTGGCTCCTTCTCTCCCCGTGGTGAAGCGTCATGCTCAAATAAATGTTCTCATACTTCTTCAGATCGAACTTCATCTATTCCCCCATCAGTACAAAGCAAGGGTAGAGATTGGTACAGGGAACAAACCTAGCACACAAGATCTTCTGGGTCCGAACACCTCTATTTAGTGAGTTCTGAAAGATCAGGACAAGAAATTGTGCTTGAGGGTAGAGAGGTGTAGTGTTTCCAAAGCCAAATAGTCTCCCACGCAAGAGTGATGGGAATCGCAGCTGGAGTGAACAAAAATACACACGCCCTCCTTGCCACCATGGTGGGAGTGCGATGGCCAGTGCAGGGTGACCATCTTCGCCTCACCGTGCTAAGTCCCGTCTGGGGAGGTGGGCAGCTGCACGGGCTGATGATCGTGACAGTTTCCCTAACTATAAAAATCCGCTGCACCAGGAAAATTTTGTGCAAAAGGCTGGGGGGGGCGGGGAATAAAAGAATGTGATTGTTCTCAGCAATGCACGGAAAGTCAAGGAAAAACTTTGTGGCACGAGGCTGCCAATCACTCCTCCTGCATGCCAAGAACCGAGGTTGCCACACGTCTTTGCAAGGCAACTCCTCCCATTGGAGCGCTGGAGGAGGGACTTTTGAAAGGGAGTGCTCACCTTGCCCTCGGATATCCGACACGCTATGGGCAGGCCTTTGATTAGAATCCAGAGGCACTCACCCCACCCCCCTCTTTGTTTTCACTTTTTGGTAAAGGAACCATGGGTTCTGCTGGGTCATGAATTAGAGGGACGTTAGCTTCATGCAGAATCTCAAGGGTTATACCTAACAGGACGGATGAATCATACTCCATCATGCCTTCTGACAAGGAGGATTCAAGCTGTCCATCAAAAGCCATGTGATCTTCAGAGACCTCCCCACCCCAGGGCAAACCTGAGACCTCTCTCCTCCATGCACCTCTCACAAGTAAGATCTGGCCAGGTGTAGGCACAGCGGGAGGAACAAACCTAGCGGTGAGTCTTGAGCATCTTGGGTCATGGTACTTGTCTCCTTTGCCCCCCAAATCACCAAGGTTTCAAAGTGACCCTTGTCTCAGTTCATGCCTGAATTTCTTCTCTGTGGAGGAAACTGAGGCACCTGGGTTAAGACCCTTACCTGAAGGTGCAATAAAATTAATCACACTGCAGAGAGCAGGGAGTGGGGAGGGCCTTGATCTTTCAACTCTGATTGACCTTGTTCTCAACTAGATTCGTTTTCCTTTAACTGGCACACAGCACATGCTTATAGCATATAAAACTGTATCGACCAATAATGTTGAAGTTTTATTTTCCATAACCCAACCTGTCAATGACGTTATTCTTAAAATGTATCCCTCGGATTGCTTTCTGTTTTAAGAAAACCAATAGGAAATTAAGATTTATAAAAATTGAAGACTGTTTGTTGCTTTATAAAAGGCATCATCACTAAAAAAAAAAAAAAAAAAAAAAAAACTTTACCTTAGGATGATTTCCAATAGCCAGCTCCCCTAGAGTCATTCAAAACACATTTTTTGTTTATTTTTAAAGCCATTGAAATAGCTTTGCACCAACTTGTGTTGATGTAAAGTAAGGTACACTTTGCTTTAAATCAGTCAGTAGCTAAATGACTGGCTTAAATAGCCTTCCAGGGCTCGGTCCAGGACTCAGACCACTCCCCTAGGCAGCCTCTCTCATCAAGGTAGCAGGGTTCATTCAAAGGGTCGGTAATCACCACTACACTTTTGTTTGGTTCAAACAGTACAGAAAGTAAATACCTCACATTCGTCTTACCTCCCTTCTCCTGTCTTTCTTGGCTGGGCTTGGACCCCTGGGGCATTTATGAGCTCATGTGAAAGGATCACAGGCACAGTCCAGGTCCTCAGGGGCAGCTAGCTGGTCCCTCATTCAAGTTTCCCATCAATCACCCTAAAGCTGAAAACTTCACACGTGAAAAGCCACCGTCTTCTGCCCCAGGCAAAGATGCACTGAAGTGTGTTCAGAGGTGTGAGATGTTTTGCATCCCTGCCTTTGAAATACAAGCCGTCGCTGGACTGTGCTTCCGTCAAAGGTGACACGCCCAGGGAGCTCAGTTCTAAATTTCAGATCATACATAATTGTACCAAAACCAAGTTTGACATGTTATTGAAATGCAGCAGTCAGTCTCCTTAAGTTCTTCCTCTGCCATCTAAGGAGAAGGAGAAGCAGGCAGGACGCCCGAGGCCTTGCTCACGGGGCTGGCTGGTGCAGAGCAGCTATTTGCTCTGCATGGGGGTGCACCGACTTGGAAACTGGGGGACTTTTTTGTGTGTGTGCTGTTCTGACTTGCACAATACAAAGGCTGATTTAATTTGACAGCAAAGTAACACCAAGCCCCCAAAATAAAATTACTGAGGTGTAAAACAGCGTCAAAACTCCAATTAGTTTTGTATCCTTGAAGCTTCGGGAGGAAACCAAACGGCCCCCGTCACGATGAGCAGGCATCAATTTAAGCTGCAGCGATTGCTAAAATGTAACCCTCTAATTGAAATTGCTCAGAGCACAATATGACAAAGAGCATCAGAGGAAAATAAGCGAACTTTTTCCCCCTCAGAAAAATGACTCATTACAGAGACCGTTCTATTAACTTTTAACACAACATTCCTTTGCAAGAGCTGGAAAAACCGAGGGCTTCAGAGGTCTCGACAGAAGAGGCACCGAGCGCGAGACGGGGCAGCTGACGCCGCTGACCCTCCCAGAGGCATTCGCCATTGGTGCAACGTGGAAACGTCAGCAGCGCCTCACCAGATCGTATGCATTTGGAAGTATATTTACAGCCCCCATGGAGGAGGAAAATCATTCTGATCAAACTTCGGTTTTTGAATAAATCTGAATTTTGTCTCCAGTATGAACCGCAGTGACTTGGTGCCCAATGCACGCCCTATCCCCCAGCTAAGCCACGGGTGCCCACCCTCAGTCCACTAATGAGGTCAGTTGCCTGGACTCGGTTGGGTTCCAGTGTTGATACACGGGCCGGTCATGGCTCTCGGGGTTAAAGCCATTTCACGGGGGAGGCCGTGGCGGACTGAGCCAAAAGACACCGCTGGGAGTCCAGCCACAGGCACTGGGTGTCGCGCGTTCTTACGCTTTGCTTCACGCCACCTTCGCCCTGCCTGGCACCCCGTGCGTGGGCACCAGTGGGACTTGCCCCAGGGGAGCTGAGGCAAAGCGAGGCTGAGTCGGGGGTTCGGAGATGGTGGGGGATGTCTTGGAAAGAACCCAAAAGGGCTTCCCATTCTCTAGGTGCCTCGTGGAGAGGGCTCGGGTGTCCTGCCAGCTTTTGGCGGCCTTTACTGGGGGGGCATCGACAGTCCTTGACGCCGTCTTTCCCGGGAGCTTCAGAGTTCTATCACTAGCCGGTCCTCATCATCGCTGCTGGTGTCGCTGAGCTCCACTCGGCTTTGCTTCCTCATTCCTTCCAAACTCCTTTTCTTGATTGTTCTCGAAGGGGCTTGCGGGACTTCCGTGGACTGCCCTGGCTTAGAAGGAACCACACAATCCTTCAGAGCCACGAATCCAGATTCTTGGCACATCTCACTGTCCTTTCCTGAGGGAGGGCCGGGGACAAGCATTTTCCCACACCCAGGGTGCCCCCCGGAAGGAAAAAGTGTCCTGGGTCTCTCTTCTTCTTGGTGGGAGCCTGGTCCTGAAGCTGATATTTCAAGGTGAGTTTTTGCAGGTGGCCTCGATGGGGCCGAACCTGGGAGTCTCTGCCCCGGGGAAGGTTTCCCCGGCAGGAGTGGTGACGTGCCCTGTGCTGTAGCTTTTCTGCCTGCAGAGCTGCGTGTCACTGTCTCCCCGGCGGCTCGACCGTGCTCCTGTGGCTCTGGACCGTGAGTGCCCACGGCTGTGTGCCCTCCTCTTGCCCCCAGAGAAGTACAGATGGCGGCCACAGAGGTAGCAACGTCACGGCAGAGAGAGTTTCCTTTGGACTCAGATGACGATGGATCTCGAGCGTTGGAGACAGCGCACGGTTTGGGATCTGCCGGGACTTGCTCCTGGTAGGGCGACCACTGAGTCTCAAGAAGCCCCATGTCGAGACCTTTGCCGCGGGACGGAAGGCTGTCGCCAGCCCCTTGTATGCAGGGGTCAGGTGGCAGCGACAACCCGGAGACGATCGTGATGTTCTGAGGACAACAGTCACCATGCTCGCCGGCAGACGGAATCACATCCTGTAACAAAGTGCAAAGGAAAACATAGGGGGAAAATGTTAATGGGTATAAAAAATTTAGGGTCGAAAACGTGGCCCTCAATGAAAACAAGGTCTGGAGCTCTGCATGATTCTTCCCCAAGTGTGCACTTCTATCTCATGGTCTCTGCCAATTTCCCTTAATGATTGATTGGGCCGCGGAGGCGAGGCACGCCCCTCCCCCCCCAGCCGACACGAGATTGCCAGGTGTTCTCAGCTGGCTTCGTGAACAAGCAAATCCCTCGGCTTCCCAACCAGTCCCAAGCACACGGACCACAACCAACGAGGAACACAGAACCAGGAGCCCAGACAGCAGATGGGCCGAGACAGCCCTGAATCATAATGCCCACCTGCACCGGTAACGGGTCCCCGTCCCTCGGGCTTGCGCTGGGAGAGACGCCTCCTGAAGTTGGTCTGCGGTCTTCCTCCTCTTCCTCTCCCTTTCCACAACCCAGAGGCGATGCCGAGGAGGCACCAGATGGCTCCTCTTGCAGACTTAGCCCTGAAAGGGGAGGGGGGGGGCACATTTAGACACACCTGAAATTATAAAATCGGCAAATGGTAATTCCCTAGGGGTTGTTTACCTGCATCTTCACAACCAGCCCTGAGATCATTCGCTCTGGTCGCACGAGGCACGTCCTGGAAATCAATTTACTTTGAACCATTTCCTGCAGTCAAATACGACGTCTCCCTTTTGCTAAGACCAGTAAAGTAGTGGCAAAACCAACTCCCAAAGGCAGAAAAATCCCTCAATTACTTATATTTTTAAAAATCTCTCCTGCAGCCCTTTCTCATCAGAGCCACGTGTGTGAGTTTGAGACCAGCCTGAATGCCCTGGCCATTCAGGCTGTAGGCCGGCACAGAAGCTTCCCCTCTCCCTCCCCCCGGTATCACGGGGACGTCATCGGAGCCCTGGGCAGCAGGCACCAGGTGAGCCTGGTTGTGTGTTGCTGCTGTTTGTGGTGGTGGTTGTTTGATGTTGGGGGTTCGAGGGGAGAAGAGATGAAGGCGTCACCCTAACAACAGCCACACTGCAGCCCCTCCCTGGAATGCAGGCCCACGGCAGCCCAGCAATCTCCCCGAGGGTGGAGGACATCCGAATAAAGATCAGAAAAACATCCCAGAACGGCTGCGTCACCAGAGAAACGCATTAGGCCCCCTGTTGAAGTTGATGTTAGTTTGATTAGAGTTACAAATGCACGGACTTTTTAAAAGTCAAATCTTTCTACTTATCAAGAAAAGCAGCAACACCTGCCTACCTGTAACAGGGTGCAGCCAAGAGGGAGGCCCCCAAAGAGGGATTTGTAATGGGGTCCAGAAGAGCTTGGAGATAACTGGCTCCACACCACCGGGCCACACCTGCCCTGAATGCGGGCAGCTGTGGCCAATTGTGGGAGGAGCTGGAAATGAGGCTGCAGAGAAAGATTGGCTCTGGGATTGAAACCCAGGTGGGGCAGCCCTTTGGGGTCTCTTTTTGGGACCACGCGGTTTGGGTGAGAGTCAGGACCTCTGTGGCTTTGGAAGTGCTTTTTGCCACGTGGATGGTGCCAGGAGCCTGCATGAGATACGGTTCCCCAGACGGGGCAGAGGGAGAGGGAAGGACTGTGTGCGTTTATGCATATTCTAAAGAACTTTAGTCTGTACAACTTCCAAATAAAGAATAATTCCTTTCCTTTTACGTCTTTCCTCTAGCGGCGGGCAAAGTGAACCTGGTAAGGGGGAGGAACCCTCGGGGGAAAAAGGAGGGGTCTTCCATATCATTCAGCCCCTCCCTGTCTGTTCTGTAACACACCCACTCACCGTTTCCCGCTTTGGATTCTTTTCATATGGGTCTCCTTCCCTCCTGGAAGCATCGAGCCCTGTTTCTGGGTTTTGCTTTGGTTTTGGTTGTTTTGTTTTCCAGTTTGGAGGCTAGTCTGTAACTTCCGGGGGGGAGAGGAAGGCTTAGGGGGAGCACCCCTTATCCACAGCCCTCGTCCCCCCCAACAGGCACGCGCTCGGCCCAGCCCTCTCTGTTCTCAGCAGTCAGATGAACAAGGTCGTGATCTTCTGGGGACATTCAGTGTCTGCGTTAGTGTGTCCAGGGATGTGCTTGTCACCGCTGAGCCGCACTGCGCACCACGATGTCACCACCTTTCTCACCCACAAAGTTTCCCCTGGAGTTCAGCGTCACTTGGTTTTTCTTCTTTTGCTTCGTTTTCTATGAATTTACTACTGAAATCATCCCCCAGCCTCCTATCCCATGGAGGTCTAAGGTTTCGTTTCATTTCCTTAGATCTCTAGTGAAACTTTCTTCTTTTTACAAATAAAAATTACTGAATTGATTGGGGTGACAATGGTTAATAAAATCATACAGGTTTCAGGTGAACAGGTCTATAGGACAGCATCTGTATATGCTGCATTGCGTGTTTGCCACCCCAAGTCCAGTCTCCTTCTGTCACCCCTGACCCCTCTCTGCCCTGCACCCCTCCTCCCACACCCCTTTCCCTCCAGTCAGCCCAGCCGTGGCAGCTGAAGGCCACTCAGGAACCTGTCTGATCTGCTCCCTAGGCTGCTGCCCCCAGGCCTTCCCCCACTCCCGTCCTTGGTTCCCGGACCCTCAGGGCCCTTTTGGTTTCCTCTCTCGCCTTCCTAATGCAAAACTCCCAGCGGCCTCACGAGAAAGGGTGCACGAAATGAAATGGCTTAGACTTCAGCTGGCTGCTGGACTGAGTAGAACATCCTGAACTGGGATTTGTTTTCCCTCAGAATAGCAGCGGGGCCCCACTCGGTTCTAGCTGTCGAGAAGTCTGGAGCCAACGTGACTTATGATTCACGAGCCTTTGGACGACTCCTTTCTGTGCTTCTGTCTCTCTACACATTCCCAGGCTCTTCATTGTCTCCTTGTCACCACGGTCCTGATCTATTTTCCTTCACTGTCTGGGCACTCGGTGCAGCCCTTTGATCTGAATCATGTCCCTCAGTCCTAGAAAACTCGATTATTTCTTTGATTTTTCCCCCTTACGTTTCGTCTTTTCTCTCTCTGAGGTTATTGGAGCGCCTGGTCTAATCCTCTATTTTTCTTATCATTTCTATTTTCTGTTTCTTTATTTTTTTTTTAATTTTACTTTTGGGAGAATTCTTTCAGTTTTCTATTCCACCGACTACGTGTCTATTTCTGCAATCGTGGTTTTCATTCCTAAGCGCCCACTATATTATTAATTATTATTATTGTCGTTATTCCTTTGTTCTAGCATCCTGCTATTATTTCATGGCTCCACCAGCTTCTCTCATATCTCTGTTAATATTATCAATAATAATTTGTTGTTATTGCTGAAGTTTGTCTCCCCTACAGAGCCCCCTTTCTGCCAAGTGCCTTTGTTTCTGGTTCTTTTTCTTCTTTCACGTTAAAGACTTTCCTGAGGCAGTCGGCAGTCTTACCTATCCAGCCACGTTTAAGAAATAGGCACAAAAAGGCTGGTGGGGAGCTCCTTACAAGTGCAATTTGTCAACTGCGGGCCACCTGCAGGGTCCTCTGGTCTCCCCGTCAAAGTGGCAACCCTGGAGTCATTCTCTGTAGGTCCCCACAGAGGCTGGCGGCTTCTTCTGGAGGACCCTGCAGCCTGCCTCCTGGAAGGACAAGCCGGGCTGCCAGCATTCTGGCCCTGAATTGGGGGCGAGAGGTGGGGGACTCAGTATGCAGTGTCGACCATTTGGTTAAACCCTCTGTTTCCCCTCACTCCCTGCTGAAGTCACTGTGCCCGGTGTCCCCGAGACCTTGTACCCGCTCCCGAGACTGAGCTCCCAGTATTCTGCCAGGGGGCGGGGACAGGTACGGGGGAAGGGCCAGGCTGTGAGAAGCAGCGATGGTTTAGGAGATCTGACTGCTGCTTAGTCTTTCTCTGGTCTTTCTGTGCTCAGCACCCCCTGACCCCATACATTTCTTAAGTTTTTAAGATTTTACCCACTGCTGAATCAGGACTATGTTCTCCGGCATCTGCTAAATCAGTGGCTCTCAGCCTCTGCGGTCCAGTCCCCATAGCTGCAGCGTCATTTCCTCTGTCATTCTGTCCTCAGGGGCCAGAGCATCCCAAACTCGTTCTTTACTAATTTGTCCTAGATTTTTAGAGGAAACTGGAGGCGAATGAACGTGTTCTGTCCTCCAACTCAAACCAAAAGGACAAACCTACTTCTTACATCTCAGGGGGCAGGTTACTAGCTTCCCAAGTACACTAACCCTGAGCAAATCAGCCTTGAACATTTACAGAAAAGTGCAACGGTTTTGGAACGGGAGCAATGATTTTCCCTTTAATACAACCTTCACTTGAGTGCCTGTGTTTTGGCATCTGATGCCTCTGAACCAGGCCATTGGTCAGCAAGCACTGCCCCAGTCCCTCCGTGAACGGCCACGGCGCCCAAAGGTGATTCAGAAAAAGGTGCCGCCGGGCCCTCAGGGGTTTCTGTCCCAAGCTGGAGAGAAACAAAGAGAAACCGATGATGTCGATGAGATCAGTTGGGGTTTGACGGGGGCCACGCGGGAAATAAGCTGATCGGAGAGTAATGGTAAACAGGAGGTTATGGCGGAGACGAAGACAATAAAGAAGGGAAGAGAGAGTAGGACAGAGTAATGATCAAAGGGGTAACACAGAGAGTAACACCACGTGACAGGGAGTGATGAGGGTACTGATTCACATGGCTGAGGAAGGCCTTGCCCACAGAGGCCGTTCCAGACGAAGGAGGGACAGGTGCAAAGGCCCTGGGGTGGGAAGGAGCGTGGGGAGGAAGGAGCCAGTGAAGGCATCATGGAAGGCGGGTACTGAGCAGGGCAGAGGCACAGGGCAGCGGGGAAGCCAGCAGGGGCTCAGACCTTGCAGGAGGCAGGCCAGGGCGGGACGGGGTGTAGGTTTTGGTCGTTGTGCAGAAACCGGTGTTTTCAGCTGGGCTCCACATCTTTTAAGGGGGCAGGCCTCCACTACCCGAGACTAACTTTGGGGGAGAGGGGAATAGAGGTGGGAAACCTGGTTACAAGGCCAGCGGGGGAGTCGGGGGCCAGGTGAGACAGCTTGGCGAGGGCGGCGCAGGTCACGTGGATGACAACAGAGGAACTGAAGGTGTTTTCACCCCCACCCCCTGAAAAATCACCCAGAAATGATCCCGAGGATAAGGCTTCATGCGCAAGCCCGGGTCTGCCAAGCCTCCCTCTAAATGGATTAAACCGTGTCCCACAGTGACAAAACAACCAGGCAATTCATTGGGTTCAGTAGAGTAAAACCAATTACCGGAGAGAAAATAATCAGATCGGCCCAATGTCCTCTCAGCAGGTTTGGGCTCTGTAAGCCGAACGGAAAGGCCAAGTGCGCCTTTGACTGGTAACTTCTGACTTGCCTGAGAAAGCCCGGGGAGCAAACCCATTGATTCCGTTTGCTTCTAACCCACCGTCTATGGGGAAAAAGTGAGTTACTGTTCATCATTGTAAAGACATTCCCGAATAACATCACTGAAGTGCGCTAAATGAATTTGGCCACTGGAAGAAGGATGCTAATGCGCTTTTAATGAATGGCCCTTTCCAAGAAGTGAGTCGGGCCCGGGGCCAGCACTAAGGCACAGAATGGGGTCCTGTGTGGGTTTCAGCACCCCGTGGGAACCACTTCCCACGTCCTCAGAAACCTCAGGTGTTTCCGCCATCACGCAATCTTCAGAAATCCCACCGACCCTCCCCCACGAACACGAATCGAAGACGGCCCATCTCTCGTCCCAGCTCTGTGGGCTGTTCTGCCCTCCCCCGCCACCCTGATTAAAAGCTATGTTTTTAATGATTCTCCTCAGAAATAATTTCCCAATCATGTTTAGAGAGGAAGGGATTTCTTAAAGTGTCATAGCAAATTTAAATTTAACTTCTGGAACAGGCTTCTAGGAAACCGCAAAATGAGCAGAAAGACCACGGAGAGAAGGAGCAGTGTGGCAAAGCAGGACATGGTCTTCTGGCCAGCCTGCTCCCGGCTGTCTAATTGTTTAGCCAGATTAGAACGCTGATAGACACATGGCTCTACCATCATTGTCGCAACATGTAAATGGCTCAATACATTTCTTTCGGTTACCCCCAATACACCAAGAAAGAACTCCGTTCGGAGTCCAAAGAGTGAGCTGTCAGGACGGGGTAAAAACCAGTCCAGGCTGCGGGCCCCAAAGCAAGCAGGAAGAATAAATGAGCACGCCAGTGCCCTCTCCTATGAATTGATCTGAGATGAAAGTGCTTAGAAGCATTCTTGAAAGGGAAGAATGCACGACGTTCCAGCAAATATAATTTGCTGTGACCTCCGGAAAAGCTGAGTAGCACTCTAAAAGTCATCAGTACGTGGGCAGTGATGTGTTCGTTTAGTCAAAAGTTTGTCAAGCCTGTTTTGGTTTCTTTTTTTGAGTCCATATTTTTGGAACCCATCTTAGGGAACCTACATATTTCTTGAGCCGATGTTTGTTGAGCCTCAGGCATGGCCCCCCATCTGTGTGGCCTGCAGGCACCGTGCGCAGGGGCAGGCGAGGAAGACGCCCCCCGGGACTCTACAGTCAACGGTGGCGGCGGGGCTTCAGTCCTCAGATAGTCACACAGCAATGTCACCAGGCCGACATAGTCAGTGCTATGACAGAAGGAGCAGAGGCCACTGTGAGATGGTCACACAGGGCCCTGACCCCGCCGATGCCCGTGGAGAAGAGTGAAACCGCATGTACCGTGAAGTCATTCCAACATGGGACCGGCTTTGGTTGGTTTCTCTCTAAAAAGTGCGAAGCATTCATTCATGTAATTATTCAAGCAAGAGATGCGTTTTTAAGTTTCTGTTGCATGCCAGGCATGGTACTAAACTGCCATTAAAGTCAAGTCCTTTGTTTCTGCAATGGTCTCACAACTTTCGTTTACAAAGCTGCTAAAGAGGAAAACATTTGGCCGAGAAGGACAGAGGAAAGAGGTTTTCTGTCTCCCTGGCAGGGGCCGGGGGTCGGCAATTCCCAATCAGAAAATGACCAGAAGTCTGTGTGGGGCCGGCCGCGGTGAGAGGCAGCCTGAGAGCCGAGCGCGCAGGCCAGGGGACCCAGGGACCGACACACGCATTCACCGCGCCTGGCCCCGGGGATGGATCTCTGCAATCTCCTACCGCAGTCTTTGGAAAGGGTGCCTCCCAGCCATGGCAAACGAATCTTTTACTTCAGAAACTGCTTTTCTTGGCTGTTCTCATCTCTTTTCTATGCCTCTAATGAAAGACGGCCAGGACGAGAACCCTTCCTGCACAGAAATGCCTCCCCTGGACCGTGCGAAGCAGAGCGCTGTTGAAAATCTTGCTTCGAGTTAAAATTGTTTCCCTGTCCTGGCAACACGAGCATGACTTTAAAACACAGAGCAGATGCAGGATTACAGAACCCTGCGAGGGGAAAAAGAAGATGATAAAGAAGAACTGACAGAGCAGACGTCAGATGCCAAGACGAAGCCCGGCAAATCCGCCGTCTGCATCATCATTTGAGAAGTCTCTCGTGGCTAAATGAACACCGCGTATGCGGGTCTCTTCCCTGGGACGTAATTGATATACTGGCAATGGTGTCTCATCTTTCCTCAAGATTTACACTCAGAAATGAAGGAGAAATTATTCTGTTTCAGCAATTTCAGAGCACTCCGACTTAACTAATAGCTTTAGGGAAAGAATGAATGCTTCTCTATTAATTCTAATGAGAGGAGATGTCAGAAAGTCATCAGCTCCCGTCAGAAGAACGAGAGGGTCGACAGGGAGAAGAGCCCCCCGCCCCAGCCGCCCCACTCCCGGGGAGGTAGAGCTGGCTCGCCCAAAGCCCCGGATGACAAAGAAAGGAAGCTCCTGGAGAAAACCCGGGAACCAAGGCAGCACCCGCCTCTGTTCCAGGGATGTGCTCAAGCCCCTCCCTGCAGGATTTGGAGATGGTACGTTTCCCGTGTGTGGAGGAGGCAAAGCTTACACTTGAGAGCCCGCCTGTAATCGCGGCCATCTCCACGTTTCTGTTCCTGAGATGAAAGTGTTTTGATCAGACGGTCCCTCCACACTCGGTGAATGGGGCTGGTTTGAAGCATCTCGGGGACTGTGATGCTGGGCCATGTACAGAATTCAACACTGTTCCTCGTGAAGAGAGACGGGGGCCTATGGCACTAACAGAAATCATGAAAACGGCGCAGGGACATTCTCAGGAACGGTCTCCTCAGGAACAGTCTGGAAGGGGGGTTGTCTGGAAGCGTCTAGACCAGCGATTCTCAACCAAGGCGATGCCTGGAGACTTTTGATTGTCCTGACTTGGCAAGGGGGATGCATCTTGTGGCGGGGGGCCAGGGATGCTGCTCAACATCCGACATTGCACCGGACTGAGCGAGATCCGACTCCCAAGTCAGCAGGGCTGTGGTGGAGAAGCCCTGGTTTAAACCAAGAACCCAAACACAAATGTGACAGGGGCCAGACAAAAACCAGCGATGAGGGAGGTAGTTACCCGGGGTGGGGGGCGGCCGCAAACACAGGGCATGGCCCAGCTCAAGGGCACAGCTAACACTCAGCCCCTGCCAGTGGAGCCCATGACGGACCAAGGGACCAGTTGGCCAGACCGGCCCGTGTCCCACGAGAAACCCAAGTCTGGATTCCATGTGTTTTTAAACCACAATAAAGAATTAATTTTCAAACAACAACACTGCTCAGCAGTGTGGATGTATGTCTGTGGCCCGGATGTAGCTGAGGTAAGGCCTGTGGGTGACCCCTTGTTAGTTAAGACGCTCAAGTGAATGGACTGGGAAGGGGAGGCTTTAGGCTCCACCCCAGCTCTCCTCTTTTGCTGAAGCAACGTTTCTTTAAAAAAAAAAAAAAAATACTGTTAAAAACATTTATGGGAGAGGGAACCTGTTTTTCAAAAGTGCTTTGGTGGTATCTTCTAAAATGAAATCTACAAGGATCACACGCACCCGGCACGTGGACCCAGCAATTGCTCGGTGGGAAACAGAGCAAGATCGTTTCCTGCAGCAGCGGCGGAGGCAGGGGGACCGACAGCCGCGAACAGGCCGGCTGAAAGCTGGTGGAAGGGCAGCTGTCCTGCGCAGTCTCCTGCCGCTCCTCAGACCACCTACATCTCTATCTGTAGCCTCGGCCTAGAGTTAGTCACTAGGTCTATCAGAAGAAAAGGGTTGTAGACCTACTATGTGTGCCACGATCCATTTGTGTCAAAATGAAACAAAACAAAAAGTGCCGTGCCTGCTTGTACATACGTGTGGAAGGGTATGGGAGATCACAGCGCCCTGACCGGGGCAGCCTCAGGGGGCCGTGGGGCTGGGAATCGTCATGTTTCCTGGGGTATAGGAAGGGGAACCCCCAAACCCCTGGAATCTATTTATTAAAAATTGTGTATTTATTTATTCTTACATGTTTAAACTTCAGTCACATTCCCAGTACTCTCTGTTTGATGCAATGCACCTATCGAGACGTTTGTCCACGGCTCACAACAGTGTTTGAACTCGTCGATTTGGATGCCTTTTAGTGCTTCTGATGTTTTTTGTTTCACCTCTTCCACATCGGCAAAACGTTTCCCTTTGAGGATTTTTTTCATCCAGGGAAACAAAAAGGGTCACTCAGGGCACGATCGGTTGAGTAGGAAGGGTGGGGCACAGGAGTCATGCCATTTTTGGTCAAAAACTGCTGAATGCTCAAGTGTGGAGTAGGCAGGTGTGCTGGTAAATCACCCATCATGCAATGGGCAAAAGAGTTGAAAGAGTCTTCAAAAAAAAAATTCACTGAAGCCAAACGCAGCCTCTCACAGCAACACCAGCTGGTACCCTGATACAGCTGGGCTCCTAGAACACTCACCTAGCAGGGGAAGCCTATGCTACAATGCTACAAGGGGCCCGCCCTCCAGAAGATAATTCTAGGCTTTGGGGTTCCCCCTTGTATCCATGTTACTTTCTTTGTTGCAACAAGCATGGCGTTGCTTTGTTGGTTTGACAGAAAACTAAGAGATAAATAATAACATGGGCCCTAAAATGAAGACTGAAGATAATGAAGAAAAACCCCAGAGCGCCCAGGCACGCCCAGGCAGAACACACCTCGGAGAGGAAGCTAAATCCTCACATTTTTATAACAGAAGTTTTGTTTCTCAGGAAGAGAAAAGTTGACTCAGAGAAGAGAGAGGAAAATGTATTTTTCCATCTCTAACCAAATCTGAAGTATTTTTGTACTATCCTATTTTTTTTTGAAATGTTGCCTTTTCCAAGTAATCATTTCCCATCTTTTTTCTCAGAAACCACTTTTCTCTACGGTTCACATTTTTGTACTCTTTCTCTAATGAAAGGCAATCAGTTTGAGAACACTTCACTTACCATTTTCTCCAAAAAAAAAACATATTTAGTGGAGAAGTATGCTTAAAATCTTTGGTAAGTTGCAATGCTAATCATGCTGAGACAATAAGAGAGGGTCCCAAAGTAAAGGGAGGGCCAATGGTAGGGAAGCAGAAAAGCCAAAGGAAGAACAAAAAAAAATTTTTTTGCTCCTATTATTTGAATTATTTAGTGCCAAAATTGAATCAAGAGAACCTACTTTATGGATCATTACTTTCAAACTTTCTTAACTCTAAATGAAAATTATAGAGAAAAGAAGTTCAGGCTTTGGCATGTAATTGATGTGTTTGAGCAATTGCCCCATCATTTCTTAAGATTTACACCCCAGAGAAGGAGGGGTTATCCTGTTTCAGCAATTCTGTAAGCAATATTACTTAACTAATGGCTTTAGGAAAAGAATATCTCCCCATTAATTCTGACAGGAAAAATAATGGAACAGAGCCATTACCGCACGTCAGAGGCGCGGGAGGGAGTTGGCGGATGGGGGACCCTGGGGTTCAGGCTGCCATCTTGCTTCCCTCCCGAAAACATCACAGGTGATTCGTGACAGAGAACGGGGCGAGGGAAGTGCCAAGGGACCATCCCCAGCCCACCTGTCCCCATTCACTCCTGACAGGCTAATAGTCGAAAGGCTGAAAAAGAAGGGGAAAAACTTCCATCAACTTCATTTCAGAGAATTACATCACCAACCTCGCAGGGTATTTAGCAATTCTACCTCCTCAACACCATCAGGTAAACCTTTTATCTCACGAAGTGCCTGTCAGAGAAGTTCTCTTTAACTTTCCATTTCTTCAATGAGAGACAGCTGCTTCACTAATGGTACCCTCAGGGGAGTTTCCCCTAAACTCTGTGAGCGGGGAGGGGGAGAGACTTCAATCACTTAAAAGCTTGGTTATGTATAGAACTTAAGAGAAGACATGCTGGTGAGAAAGGCAGTAAATGAGAAGAAGGAAGGAAGGAAAGGGGAAGGGAGGGAGGGAGGGAGGAAGGAAGGAGAAGGAAGGGAGGGAAGGAGGGAGGAAGGAAGGGAAGGAGGGAGGAAGGGAGGGAGGAGAAGGAAGGAAGAAGGAAAGGGGAAGGCAGGGAGGGAGGGAGGGAGGAGGAAAGGGTCTCCCTCGCCCTACAACTGGGTACGGGCTCATTGTCCCTGATCGGAGGCTCAGTCCTACCTCGCTGACGCTGTGCACACGTAGGTGAAGAGACAGAAATGAGGACAGGGTTTCGCCATGATTAGCGTTGTGGAAAATGCCGCAGGGGAGATGAGCTACGAACCAGACCTCATGTAATCTGGCTCAAGAGTCGAACGGGACCAGGCTGAGTAATCTCTAAATGTCACCTCACAAAACCATCTAAGGAGAACCAAGATGACTAAGAAACCCCAACCTGGCTCTTCAGAGAAAAAGGACTTAAATGACCCATCGGAGGGACAGAAAAATACTCTGATCGAAGTCTAACTACTTAACGGAGTACTTCTCTCTCCTGATGCAATTTTCTGCAAATTCGTCTCTTCTGAGTCATCATATGCTTTTATGTCAGAAGCTACTTTTCTTAGTGGTACCTCATTTCTTTTCTATTTCTTTGATGAAAGGCGATCAATCTGAGATGGGTTTTTGTTTTGTTTTGTTTTGTTTTTACCTTGAAAAATATGGAGTAGAAATTCATGTTTAAAAATCAATCCTTAAGTTAAAAGTTTGCACCAACACCATGTACCTAAAATTTAAAGAGCTAAGCAGACATAAGGTGAAGGGGGGAAAATACAGTTATTGAAAATAGCACTTAAAAGCCATAATGGCAGGATTGAAATCAAGAGTATGTACCCTTTGAACTATTATTTTCAAAATGTCTCATTACTAAATGAGTCTGGAAAAGACAGCCATCTCTTGAGATGTGATGGGGGTATTTGAGAGAGCTCATTTTCCCTCAAGATCTGCATCCTTAAAAAGAAGAAAACGATCCACATCAGAGATAACAGCTGGGAAGAAAGACCTTCCGTTTCTCCTCCATTAATCCTGATAAGGGGGAAAATGGACTGATTTCAGACTGGAAACAAAGATGGGAAAGAAAGCGCTAGATGGCCTCATCATTTTTATTTTTCTCATCTCCTTAGGAAAGGGACCATTCTGGTCCAGAGCTTTCCTCAGATCTGAATGACGAGGATGAGAACCTAATTTGACAAAAGAAAGAAAGAAAGAGAAAGATATTGAGGGAACACTTCTCTGATTTCATAACATGTTCAGATAGTCTATCTCATGTGGGACTTAGGTATCTTTTTTCTTACCTCAGAATACCTGCTATTCCATCCCCTCTACTTTTATTATTTTTTTTTTCGAAGGAAGGCAAGTGTTTGGTGAACTGAATGCTCTCTCCCACTCATATATTTCTTCTAAACAAGGTTGATGGAAGAGCCCGTTCAAAATATTTCAGCAATGGGAAATTGTGAACCGCTGCGGAATTCAATAGCACTTCTTCAAACTACTCAGGAGCCGGGGGACTGGCACAAAAAGGGAAAGAATAAAAGGGGTCCCAAATTCTCTTTAGAAACTTGTCATGCCCCAATTTACTCGAGAACGTATGCTTTCAGGCTTATGTTATCAATGTGGTTTTTCTTCACCAGTGAAAGAAACCGCACCAGGCGGCGGACCCCGTTGTCCCTGAAATGCTTTCGATTTGGTTTCCTCTCGTCTCCAGGTTTCCGCCTCAGGAGAAAAGGGGCACTTTTGTCCTTGCAACCCTGTAGCAACGTGACTCCAGGAGCAGTTTTTGAGCAAAAGCCTCTCTGTAGCTTCTGTGGATCCTGACAGAAAATGAGGAGGGGGTGCGGTCCTGACCAAGGCCAGGGATGAAGGCTGTGCCCTGTGATGAAGACTTGAACCTCAAGGTTACCTGTACCTGCAAGCCGAGAGGCAGAACAAAGAGGAAAGGGTGACCATAGGATGAGATGGTCCAAACCCTTCCAGAATCCTCTCATGGCGCTCTTTTGTCTTCACACCTACTCTGGAAAGTCTACCTTTCGTAGATATAGAACTTGAAGGGCAGGACTTTCTGAACTTCAGAAACCACCTTCTAGGCTCAGAGCCCCACGTGTTAGCTTCCTCTGAATTTACTCACATTGGTTATTGCCCCCAGAAACAACTTCTAACCCTACGAAACTAATGAAGAAATCTGATTTCTGAAATCAAGCAATCAATCAATACACAGGCAGCCATGGACATATTAGAATTGCTTGGAGAGTCCAAGCTTTGAGGCGTTTGGCAATCCTTTCGTCTTCCCTGGAGATTTCTAGTCTGCGCCCCCAGGAACGGAGTCTGGCTAGAGGTTCTAGAGCAATAGAGGGAAGGTGCCCCTTTGGTCTTACCTGGAAAGGAGTGTAATGGACATCACGCACCCAGAAAATTCCACCTGGGGAAGGGGCGGAGAGCAGAGCAGGAGCTGAGCCTTGAGCTGGGGGCCTAATTCTGCATAGCTGACCACTGGGCCCTTTTCTTGAAGGAAAGACAGCTAGGACGATAGGGTCACCTCTTTGGAATGTTCTCCAGAGAGAAGTCACGGGCAGAGGCGGGTCTGGTTTCGAGGTGTGCAGAAAGAAAGGACAGCTACACCAAGCGTGGAACGCCGAGGCCCAATAAAAAGAGATCGCAGGGAGGAAACACAGAGCTGAACCTTAAGCAGTTGTCCTTGCAGACGTATTTGGGGAATCTTCCTGACTTCTGTTTAAGACTATGTTATTACTAAATTCAAATCAGAAACAGAATACACAGCTCAAATTATCATGGAGTAAACTAACATAATGCTTTCGGAATAAAGTCGTTTGTACTGTTTCTGTGAATGCTGACAGAAAAATAATAAGAAAATTGCATGAGCATCCATCAGAGAGGAAGTCCTGGTCAGGGGGGGATGGGGAGGGGGTTCCCAGAGGCTCTGGTACATCATTGAGGAAAAGTCGGTGCTGAGAAAGCAGGAGAACAGAGCGAGGTGGACTTGAACCCCCAAGGCCCCCAGTGGGCGGAGACAGCGCCGCAGCAGCCCGCCAGGGAGGCAGATAAGAGTGATTATAATATCCCCCGTGCCTTTTCTCTCCAAAATGTTTTCAACTTCTCTATCAAAAGCAACTTTCAAAACTTCTATATTGAGAGCTATTAGTCTATTTTATGTCCAATATTTCTCTCAGACAGAGGAAAGCAAGACTATCCATTTTTCTGGCTGAACACCCCCCCCACGCTGTATTCACCAAGAAGGACTACCAAGCATGCTTCGTTACTATGAAAACCACCCCCCACCCAGCCCCTGATAGACACGGGGAGAGGGTGGGGGGCCATGAGCTGGCATGAGCTACATAATAAAATGGAAACCAGGCTTCGATGTAGGAAGGTACCCGGTATAGGAGAAGGCTCACCACCAGTGACAGCTGCCGAGTGCATTTTCTTAGCCAGAATGGTACAGCTCGGTTGTTTCCCCCTCCCAAATTTCAAAGAGAAAATTAAGCCCTCTCTTCCCACGGTTTGCCTGTGAACAGAAAGTGAAGGTGGCCTTACTGATGAAGAAATGGGTCCCGGAGCACCTCCCGGCCCCCGCCCGACCACCACTCCCCCCACTCCTCTGGACAAGACCACAGCATTTCCAACTGAGAGACCTCAGACTCTGAGAAGCCATCACCTGATCTGAGCCAAGCAACCCAAAGAGAAAAGACTGGAAGAGACCAAAATGGACTAATTACAGGGGAGTTGGGAGGTTTAGGCACTCGGGTAACCAGGACCAGCCTCCCACCCTTTTAGGAGGTAGCAGGTGAGAAGGCTGAACCACCTGGCTGGGTAGCTCAGCTGGTTGGAGTACTATCCCAATAAACCAAGGCTGTGGGTTCGATCTCTGGTCAGGGCACATATGAGAATTAACCCATGAATGCATGGGTGGGTAGGACAGCAGTTTGCTTTTTTTCCTCTTGGTTTTTCTTTTCTTTTTTCTCTCTCTCCACCCTCTCTCCACCTTCCCGCTCTCAAATCAATGTGGGTTTGGTTTTTTTTTTTTTTGAAAGTTTAAGAGTTTGAATAATGAATATCTCAGAATCAACCCAACCAAAGATAGGCTCCCAGCAGACTGGGCAAGGCAGAGCGGGAATCTCAAACGGGTCAGGGTTCGGAGGTGAAATCAGACGGGAAAGGAAGTTCAGGGGGTCCGAGGGCCGAGGGCAGGGCTGCCAGCGAAGAGGTGGATGCCCGGTTCAATGTGAATTTCGAGCCAACGGTGAACCCTTTTGGCCTAAGTCTGTGCTGTTCAATATTTGGGGCATACCCATGCTGAAAAAATAATACTCATTGTTTATCTGAAATTCAAGTTTAAACTAGGTGCTCTGCATTTTCATTTGCTAACTCAGGCCACCCTGCCTTGGGGTGCAGGGAGGGGACGCTGGCTGGGGGCTGGCCAGGCACCTCTTCCCCGTGCACCCAGGGTGGCGGTGCAGTCTGCATGGGTTGGAGACGGGTAGTCACTATGGACAAAGACGTCCGCAGGGCCTCAACAACACCCCGAGTCTGGAGGTGGTCCCAACAGCCCTCGACATTGAAATCACTTGTTGGGGGGCTGCTGAAAGCCCCAGGAGCCCCCCCACCACCACAGCTAAGCAGGAGAAGCAGCAGCCCAGAGCCCTCTTATTGTTTAAAAAAATTTTTTTTAATATCATCATGAAAACACAACCTTCAGAAAGTCGATTTTGAAAGCATACTGGTCTTCGTGATCTCAGAACATCTCTCTCACTGCCATGTGTCCAAGGGCCCCGGCAGTCCATTTTCCTCTCCAAAGGGCCCCTAACCCGTACCCACCGGGAAGGACGATCGAGGAGAGTTCATTATTCTGAAGGGTTTTTTTTTTTTCCTGGGTGAGAAACCTTAGCTAGCTTCTAATAAATGCAGGAGAGAAAGGCTGTGAAGAGCGGAGAGAGGCTGGCACAGATAATAACATTTAAAAGGGGCATTATGTAGAAACGCATTCTAGAACTCGGAACGAGGCGGCCACACTCCGGTAATTGCAGGTTCGGGGACATTTTCTAGATGAGAGTTTTGTTATGCTCATAACTCCTCTCTCAAGAATTTTAAAGCAGGGGGTAGAGAGAGAAGGAGAATGAACTCTTTTTTTTTCTCTTCTCTTTTTAAGCCCAGAGGGGAAAATAATAAAAGGGTACAGACTTTGGCTCTTAGCGGTAAGCTTGCCAACGGTGCGTACCCCCGAAGAGGACAGGAGCTGGCTACTTTTCCATCAGAGACCTCTGCCCCCCGTGGGCGAAGGGCTCACAGGACAACGGTCCCCGATGATGAAGGGATGAATGTACCAGCCAGGGAGATGCCACATGTTCCTTTCCCTGCTCTGTATCTGCAGGATGGAATGGGAGGGCTGGGCCACGTGGCCAGCTGGCTGGGCCACAGACAGACAGACAGACTCACCTTGTGTTTGTCACCTGGCTGCATACAGGCAGAAAAAGGGACCGCCACAGAGTGAAGCTGTCTTGCTTTGGAAGAACCTCAGAGAGGCCTGGAAGGAGGGATGACTTCACAAGGACTTCAAATGACCCAAGAGGGCACAGTACACAGATGGAGAATGAGGGACCGGCAGACGGGCAGGCCAAAACCCCAGCACACTGCGCCCTTCCTTCCCATCGCTTTGAGGCGGCGTTAGCCTCGCTGTGCAAAAACAGCCTTTAAAACAATCTACTTTAAATCATTATTAGTGTTTATCTCAGAAGCATTTCTCTGTCGCAGATGAGGACCCACACCTGACCCCATGCCCCTGCACAGCTGGGAGAGCAGGGGTCATGTGCTCCGCCATCCTGGCCATTCTCTGAGGGGCAGAGGGCTCAGCCCACCCTCTCACAGAGTCGGGGGGAGGTGACGAGAGGCAATCGAACAGTCCGGGCAAACAACAAAAGGGAAAATAGGCTTCCGTCTGGACATGGACCCTATGGTTCTTTATTTCTGTATTTATTTTTATGGGTAACCTCTGTCCTCTGATTATAGGTTCTGGGTGTGTTTTCTCAGTGAGGATTCTAATGCAGTTCATATCGAATATGTTCAAGGAAAATAAAAGTAATTTACTTTTCCAATAAGGCTTTGGTGTGGGTAAACACAATGGTGGACTTGGTGCCATGTTGCAGCTCCAGGTTCTCTCTTTGTTCCAGAAATACTAATTGCACCTTGCGTCCCGGGAGACGGAACGGGGTGAGCGGGGCGCCCGCAGAGTGGGGGACAGAGTCTGCAAGTGTGGGAGGCCCGTGGGGCAGAGGGACGCGGAGGCAGGCCCTGGGTGCCGCTGGCAGAGAGAGGCGGGATCCCTGTGGGTGAGAAGTCGGAGGGTCGCTTCACAGTGGAGGACCAGGCACAGGCCACCTCAGCCAGGGGCCGGGGTCAACATCCAAAGCGATGAGTCACATTGACAGGACGGACCTTTGGTATGACGTGGTTGGGAGGACGCTTCACCTCTGCGGTCTGCTCTCAAACCCAGCATCCCAGTCTGCCCACGAGGGAGGCACCAGGCCCACCCCAGGAGAGGGAGGCCCTACTGAAATACTTGAGCAGGGCCCCTCTGAACAGCTGAGGCCTCCCAGAATAAGGAAAGTCGGAGAGATTGTCCCAGCCAAGAGGAGCCTAAGGAGACGTGGCGACCAGTGTCCTGCGGTGACCAGGGCAGGATGCTGGACCAGGAAAAGGACTCTGGGAAATCTGAACAAGCTGCAGTACTGAGTGCCTCGTTGGCTGTAACAAAGGCACCGCACGCACTCACATGAGATGTTAACAGGGAAACTGTGTGGCGCACATGGGAACCCTCTCAGGTATCTTTGCAACTTTGTTGTCGATCTAAAAGTTTTAAATGAAAAGTTGATTCAAACAAAAAAAAGCAACTCTTTTGCTTCAAAGAGTTGCTAGGCACCCTTTGAAGGGTTCTACACATGCCTGTCTCCCGGGCAGAGCTCTGCGGGAAGGGGCTGGGCTCTCATCGCCACGGCTCTGGGCGCCTCGAAAGGCACGCAGGATTTAACACCTTCTGAAATGCACCCTGTCTGCCTGATCCCCGACGGCGGGGCTGTGCAGCCCCACGCAACTCCGCGAAGCCTCGACTGGTGGCCTGGCTTCCCTGCACGGTGGAGTGGGAAGGCGGCAGCCAGCCAGCTCTGTGCCTCCGCGTTGGAAAGAAAATTAAGACTCACGTCTGTCCGTGCGGAGGCCACATGACCTGCCGCAGGTCCCTGCACCCCGGGGCCTTGGGGTCCTCCTCTGCAGTGAGAGGGACTGTTGCCCCTGGCAACCCTGCAGACGGAGTGACAGGAGCCGACACGTGAGCCCTTGGACCTCCGAGCTAGCGCTCCCTGAGTGCGGAGCCCTGTTCCCGTCGGTGCTGCCTTTATCATCATCAGGAATGCTCTGGCCTTAGTCCCTCACACGTGGTTTGCACCCGCTTCCGTTGGGCTAGTGCCTGCTCTGTCCTGATCAGTCATCATTTTTCCAGCACCTAAAACACCCTAAGTAACACACAGTAGGTGCTGAAGTAACACACAGTAGGTCCTGTTACATGAACTTACGCAGTGAAACTAGCCTGACTCCAAAACTCCCACCACTTCGTTCCTCAAAATCATAAACACGTCCCTACTCAGAGGTGTCCCATGGATGTGGCTGCAGGTCCTGGTCCATCCAGTGGTTAACTAGGTGTCTAGCATCTTGGGGTCCCAGGGTGGCGGTGGACCCCAGCGAGGGTTCACCGTGGGCAGGCGGTACAGGAAATCTTTTCTGATTAATTCACAGCAGTTCCTCCCTCCCACCCCCACGAGTGACATCAGTAATGATTTCACTCGGCTCCACTATTCTCGCTGATTATAATCATATTTAAAAATCCTGATCGTTTTTTTAAACTCCATTTAATGTCAATTTGCATTCATCAAGGGTATTTTTTTCTTTAAAGGGTTAGTTCTCTGTAAATGCTAAATCTGAATTTTGAAAGGAACAGGCCATCTGTCTGAAGATGACCCGAGGAAGAAGGAGTTGGAAGGCGTCCCTAATTTTCTGCCCCCTTTCTGCAGGAAGCTTGGCCTCGGGGGCAGCGGGAGGGACTGGGCTGAGGCCAGCTCACACACACGTGTTCCATAGAGTTTGTGTGCTCCCAGTTACACGTGATATTAATTTCCTGTTGGTGGTGTGTCCAGGTGTGTACGCTCTCCCCAGGTGATCAATGGGGGTTCCTGGGAAGGAACCGTGAGATATCACGTTTGCATTATGACAGTTTCATGCCTTGTTCCGTGTAGATACTAGCAAGACGACTTTGCTATTATTGCCATAGTTCACCATATAATTTGAGATTCCTCCAGTGGGCACCGACCGAGAGGAAGTGCCGAGGCCGAAACCAAACAGCCCCAGGAGCAGTGCCTGGCCCGGTGCGGACCAAGGGGAGGCCTCGTCCCTGTTTCACGGCAGGCAGGGAGAGCGCACCAGAGGCGTCCGTCCGAGACCGGAAAGTGGAAGAGCGAGAAGGAAACAGGCCGTCTCCGAGCCCAGAAACATGCACCTGAGTTTTAGTAACAAGGTCCTTGAAGTGGTCTCACTTGGCTTTCTGCATATCAACCAACAAAAGCATGGTTTCCCCTAACCAGAATTTCAAAGTTCTATCTGTAATTTTTTTGTTCTTGATTTTTGTTTTTGTTTTTTTACTTGACTTGTCACTGTGATGGGGAGTTCAATCAGGAATAGGAGTTTTGGACCGGGTACAGAGACTTATGCTCGAGGCACAGAGGGATGAACTAACGTGTGACTAGTGTCTGGAAAGTGGCATTTCTGATATGCCCAGGAACAGACATTTTTGAAGAAAAGGATGGTGGGCTTGCCGCCTGTCTCCGGCTCCAGTCACCGTGGCGAGCACGCCAGTGGCATCCCCAGTTGTGGTACTTTTCCTTTGTGATAAGAACCCACCTGGCATCTGGGGCACATCGCTGCGCTGCTAAAAGCTGCATTTCCCAGTTTCTCTGCAGCAAGGTGAAGTTGTTTCTCCCACCGCTGCACCTAGGCTGGTCCTCTGACTCCTGGGCCAGCAGGATGCAACAGAGGTAATGTACCAGCTCCAAACCTAGGTCTCAAGAGTTCTTGTGCTTCTGCTCTCTCTCTCTCTAAACCCACAGGAGGCTGGGAGACCTCTGCTTCTTCCCCCGCCCCTCCCGTCAGCAGCCAACCAACTTCCTTGCACATGAGCGAGGCCATCCTAGATCAGCCAGACTCCGCCCACCTGTCAGCTGACCCCACAGACACTAGAGCAAACCCAGCAAGACCGGCCGAGCCTGGCTCAAACCAGCAGAATGCCCAGCTTCCCCAAGACTCATGGGTAATAAGAAATAGTTATTGTCATACACCACTGAGTTTGGGGGTGTTTTGTTACACAGCAGTAGCTGACTTATCTCACATGGAAACATAGGTCTGATATAAGTTAGCTAATGCTGTATAGCAAGTATATGCATGGTTACCTCTGATAGAAGACATGAGGATATATGGATACATATTTATGATGATTAATATGTATCTCTTAATTAAAAACTGTCAGATTATTCATTCACAGATCACTGAGGTAAACATCCTGTACTCTGGGGCTTCCAATGATAAGCAGTGAGGGTGGGAATGAGACACATACCATGTAATGACCCGGGTCTGGGGTCAGACTGCCCAGACTCATAGTACTTGCTTCTGCGTGACCTCCAATCAGTCACTTTGCCCTTCTCTGCATCTATAAAAGGAGTAGTTACAGCATTTGTACTTCTGTCCGAAGTTTCACGGAGGCGACAAAAGCGCTCAGAACAGCAGCTGCTCTGCGGTAAGCGCCCCACTGACATTAGCTGAGATTATGCTCATTATTATTATTCTCATTAGTTCATATAAGATATTACAAACAAATTGTAATATGACTGAGCAGTTAATAGAACTGAAGCCAGAGAGTCAAAATGTCCATAGGAAAGAAGATTAGAATGAATGACTATTTAAAATAACATGTAAAGATATAGCTGCTCTCCAGTACCCTCCTAGGAGGGCTTCTCTTTTAGATCCGGGGTCTTTTTCTGCCTCTGTTGATGTCAATATGAAGAACATATTCCTTCCGGCTGTCCTCCCGAATTTCATTTAACTTGTGGGTGCTCCTCGGACCACTCGGGAGAGGGGTTATACTGAGGACTGTGTATGCCTGAGTGTTAGAGAGGTTTTATCCCCAAAATGTGCCCTCGGGAAACGGTGCGGTTACCTTAGGATAAAATCTTTACCAACTCTCTCACTTTGCAGAAAACTCTCCCAATCACTTCGCATGGAATCACAAAACACTGCTGAGAAAGACTCATTAGCCTGGAACGCCAATCAATGCCGGCCGGGGGTCACTTGCCACTCTCGCCTGACAAAATTGATTTTCAAAAGATGATGGGAAGGAGACCTTTGAAACAAATGTAGTCATTCTTCCTGGACATTTGGGACACAATTATAAGCACTGCATGTTGTAAACAAGTCTCTTGAAGTCTGCTTTTAAAAGCAAAATAGGACATGTTTATTTGGTGGAAATTGCACACCGGCACCTAGCAGAGAAATGAAAGCGACTGTCTTAACGTTATCGAAACGGGTTCTCATGGCTGCGGGTAGGTTTCTATGACGGCATTGTCCTCAGCGTCTAAAAGTCCTAAATCTCAAAGAGCGGGGATGAAAGTGAAGATGCAGTGTTCTGAAAACCCTATTAGATGACTCAAGCAAGTGGCTGTGGCGGTGACAAAGGCCACATCAAAGAGGCAGGCTGCAGGTTCACCTAGAATGGCTTTGTGAAATGTGAGCAGAGAACACAGCATCACCCAACGAATACTTTATGTAATGTGTGGTTTAAAGGGGTATGTGCGCCCAGGTGAATAAATTAAATATGGGAAGGGGGGACTTGCCAACATTATCTATATCTCTGTATGCTATAATTTCTAGTTAGCACCGAAACCCCTTTTAGTCTTTGAGTTGAGAAAAATAGGGTTACTCTTATGCTGGGCATATGTAGTAAGTAGCAGCCTCACGTGACTGGTGGATAACCGGTATCTTAGGGTTTGGTGTAGGTGACTTATTGGGGGAGTGAGAGAGCCAGGAAGAAGATAGACAAAGGTGATTTACAGAGAGCCCGCAGCACAAAAGGTTTCCCACCCAGAGGTACTGAACGGTCAGGTGTCTGGGTGTGTGCGGGGGGCCAAATGCTCCCTTCAGCAGAGGGCGCTCTTGTAGAGAAAGGGACAGACAAAAAGGTGAGCAGCTGTCACTCTTGACATCTAGGATGTGGGCATGAGGTGCCCCTGGCCTGAGCGGGGATGTGGGTGGGGCGCCTGGGAAGTGAGGGCACACTGTGACCCATAGCTGTTGTCCCATGACTTCAGCAGCCTGAGCTTCCCTCGGAGAGCTTCCCTGCTCAGCGGACGTAGCTAGCCTACGATGGCCACCTCCCATCTCCAGGAGGGGGCAGAGTCTACACATCTGGTCCAACAGAAGGTTCAAGGCCAGACACGTGACCTGAACCTCACTAAGTCAGAGTCAGAGCTGGGGCTTCTACCTCTCATTCTACCACAATCACTCAGTGGGTGGGATGTACGCAGGGGCCACGGAGACCACCACACATGTAGGGGTGCAGGCCCCCAGAGGAAAGCTATTCCAGATAGGCAGAAAGATGCACAGGGTCCTGGTGATGTCATTCGAGTCTGCAGATCCAGCCCGGGCTGCTCACTGCATGAGCAAACACATTCCCTATTGTGCTTCAGCCTGTTTTGAGTTGAATTTTGGTCCCTTGCTACCAAGAATTGTGACTCATACCAAAATGTTCTCTTGGCTCTTAACAGGCATTACTCATTTCCTTGTGCCCCAGAGAATAAGATGGGTGGGCACCATGGATACCTGCTGACCCCCACCACCCTCCTAACCACATCAGAACAACGATGGGTTCACAGACTTCTCTCACATCACCTCCAGACAGTGACAGACCTCAAATTCCAACGGGACTGTCCGCGCCAAGCCCCTGGAAAATCATCTCGTGTGGCTGCCTGTGATAGGCCAGCATGCCTTTGGTGAGAGGAGCCAGTCTTTTCTACAAAGACGCATTTCCAACAGACACTGATTAATCAATCCGGCTTCCCACTCTCCTAGGCAAACTACTCGAGAAATCATCCTTTCTGTCCTTCTCTGACCATGCAGATGACCGCTTCGTGACTCCTCAAATGTACAGAGGGGCAAAACCGGAAGCTGAGAAGAAATATGTACCGTGTCCTTGGAAACATGGGAACGCTTGAGCTGCCCAGACCGAAGCAAGTCCTGCTAACCCAGCTATGGGAAATGCAAGGAGAGATGGGGAGAAGTAAATACAAAACCAGATAAAATAAAAAAGAACCTCTTCTTCTCTTCGGGGAGGCTTCCCAAGCAAATGAAGTGGGTTTGCTCAGCTTGGATGAGGGATTACTCAAAGCTCATTAAAATTCCCCCTATTTTTTGATGTGAAAAAATAATATTTATGCCTTAAATCTATCATGAAATGGCACTTAAATGACTCCAAATTAATTGAAATGAAGCACAACAGAACACAACACAGAATCTAAAGGGTAAAGCAGACAGAGATTAATAAATAAAAAACCAAGTTTTGCCCCTCTGCTGAGCGGTCTCCTACTCTTACCGAGTGAAAAGGGACGAAAATCCTCCAGCCCCAGAAGCAGTTTTAAAAAGGAAAATAACTGCTTTCAGATTAAAACATACAAACCCAATTTCTTTTGAACCACTAATGTGTGGATCTTTAAAAATCAATAACATGGCCCGGCTGGCGTAGCTCAGTGGACTGAACGCGGGCTGGGAACCAGAGGGTCCCGGTTCGATTCCCAGTCAGGGCACATGCCTGGGTTGCGGGCCAGGTCCCCAATGAGGGCCATGTGAGAGGCAACCATACATTGCTCTTTCTCCCTCCCTTCTGTCTCTGAAAATAAATAAATAAAATAAAAAAAAATCAATAACATATTATGTTTAATCCAAGCGAACGAAGAGGGAAGGTATGGCATGCCCACGGTGCTCCGCAGCCTTTACTGGAACGCTTTTTGGAGTTGCTGTAGCATGCCATTTCTGTTCTGGTTTTCTCTCTGGGACTTGGAGAAGGCCTCCACGTGGGGAGGAGACAGTGGGAACTCACTGAAATGTGCTTGATTTGCCCTTCAAAAACAATGGTGAAACGCAGAGATGTTCAGGAAGTAGCCCTGGTGGGCTTGATGGACTCACTGGGTGTAGCCCTGCCCCCCAGGGCTGGGCTGCGTTCCAAGAGCCTTCAGATTTATCAAAGCGACGGGACAATAAGAAGGGTCTCATCCGACTATATTTGGGGTCCAGCCCTCCCGTGTGTGTGTCTTTGAACGTGCATTCATTACTCTCATGTAAAAAATGGAGAGATTTTACTCCCTAATGGAAAATTCTGGCTCTGGCTTCTCTATAGAGATGAATAACAATGAGCTTGGATGCTCACTATTCGGTAGGCTGCTAAGCCCTATTGCAAATTTCGTATAAAAATTATATAAATGCTGTCTCATGGCCCTACAACATGGATACTGTTATTATGGCCCTCCTGTCACAGACGGGAAACTGAGGAACAGAGGTGCTAAGACTCATCCTTATGAGACTTGGGGAGGGGGGGGGTGGCCCCAGACTTGATCGCTGTACTTGCCTGCAGCGGGGCAGGCTGCCACGGCCTTTCTCCCTTTGGCATCATCATCATTTTACATTTGCCTTTAGGTGTTTCAGGGTGTGCTTCTGGAAAACACAGCCAGGTCTGGAAGAGAACCGGTGTGTTCCCTAGTTGTAACATAGAAGGAGGTACAAGGCCGGTTCCGTGTGCAAAGTCTGGGAGCCACGTGGGCAGCCGAACCCTGAACTCGGCCTCAGGGGCCTCAGGGCCTCGGGACGGGAGCCCGCAAGGCCCTTCAGCCCCGTTGGGACCTTTCCTGCTTCCGGCCCGTCTCCTTTTCCCGTCTCCTTCCCTCCTGTTCTCAGCCGGGGCTTCTGCCCTCTCTCTTTCAGCAATCATTTCTATCCTTGCACATCTGGGAGGCATTTACGTGAGATCAATGCAACATCATGAAAAGCCGGGGTCACCTGCGTTCTGAGACAATAGAGTCGCTTCGCCAGCGGGGATCCAGCCTAGTTGAAAAGGGACCAGGACCGGGGTCAAACCCTGCTCTCCCTCCTCCGGCGGCGGCCTGGCATGCTAGTTCAGCCACCTGAACTCCTAAGGACAGGGAATCAACCCATGCCCACGGGTGCCCTGGTTCTCAGGGTGGGTCTCCGGCCCCTGCTCAGGGCACAGGTGCCCCCAGCGAGGCGAGGCGCAGCGCCCCGGGCGCGCAGACACCCCTGGGCAGAGCGGGCTCCCTAGCCCAGGCCGGGCAGAACGCCGGGCTGCGGCGCTCTGGCTCCTGGCAGACCGCAAACGGCCGCTAGGGGGCCCCCTTGAAGTGTGGAAGACGATTTCACTGCAAAAATACAAAGTCGTGCTTGGTTTTTCCGGGTAATAAATTCACAAGGCTTGTTTTTTAACCCCCACCAGAGGTTAAAATAGTTTGAGAAAAAGTTTTGGTAAATTCATGGGTAACTTTTGAGGTTATGTGAGGCTGTTGTCAAAAAAAATAAAAAGAGAAGAAGAAAGGAAAAGAAAAAAAACAACCTTTCTCTCCGCTGCAGAATCACAGAGCCGGTGAGGGCGGATGGGAGGGGGGACTTGGGGCTTTGTGCTCTTTCTAGAAGGGTCCACGCAGAGATGTGGTTGTCAAGACCCCCTCATGCCTCTGACGGAAGAGGGGGTGCAGGGGGCGGCGGGAATAAGGGGGGCTCCCTCTGCACCAGGGCTCAGACTGCAGCCCCGATTCTGCCCGCCCCCCCGCGCTGCCTCTTCCGGCTCTGGATTTTTCCATTGCTCTCACTGCGGTCCTGCGCGACCGCTGGTCAGGGGGTGCGCACTCACGTCTCCCTGGCAGGTAATCAGGACTAAAGCAAAAGTTCTGGTCCCTGATTAGGGGTTAAGAAGCCCCAGAACTTTTGTCAGATTGATGAGCAAAGGAGACGGCGGAAACAGAAGCAAACAGAGAGCAGTTCAGGGAGGGGGCGTTGCGCAGCGACTATGATTCAGGCTCTCAAATGCGCTGAGTTCATTTTTCAATCTGCCTTTAGCTAGGGGGAAAAAATAAGGAAATTATAGAAAATTGAGAAACAAACAGCTCAGAGAGTGCTTTGCACCCGGGGTGCTTAATGAACACTTAATAATTTCAAATGCGGGTACTTAGAAAAATGGCTTTTGTCCGTTCCCGGAACACCAGGTGCCTCATAGCAAAAACGGAAAGCTGAAAATGACCGAAAGTAATCATTAATGTCTATGTGGAGGGGGGCACAAGAATTACTTTTTCATGTCTCAGGAAGTTAAGAAAATAAGCAAGCCAAAATTTTAAGAGTTTTTAGCAAAGGAAAAACCTTGGAATTAAACTTGCGTTTCTCCTGCTCCGTGTCTGGACTTGGACAAGACCCCTAATTAGGATGGAGACTGGCCACGACATCCCCTCCTAACCCCGTGGGGCCACATCCAAAATGAGAGGAGGAAAAACATTTGGAGGGAACTGTCCAAAAGCTCACACAGGAAGCAGTGCTGGTTGGAGCAGATTCTCCAAGGTCCCTGCCAGCACCCAATGTTGAGGTCAAGGCCAATGTGAATGAATTGATGGAGAGGAGGGCAGAGCTGTCTTGCCAAGGAGGCATGGAGGAGTATTCAGATCCTGTGTCTTGTCCCCCTTCCCCCTGGGCAGGAAAAGGGACATATGCATCCTTGTGGTATACATTTGTTTGAGTGCCCCCAGATACCCACTAGCTCCCCTTCTGAAATTAACCATTCATCACTCTTTCCTTTGGCTTGAAGATGTCTTCTCCAGCCCTGGAGAGGACATTGAACTTTCGGTCCCCTGCTGTCAGTCACACTAACGGCATGCCTACAACGTCCTTGATAGTTGACACAGCACCTCCCCACTCACCATCTCGTGTCCCTTGAGACTTGCCATAGTCCCACGAGCACATCCCTGGGGATCTCAAGGGTCGGGGGAAGGAAGCCGTGTAGGTAGATGCCTCTGAAGCATGGGGACTGAGAAACTGTGCCCCCATTTTACAGATGGGGGTCTGTGGCAGAGAGAGGGTGGTTCTGCCCGGGGAAGCAGGAAGGGGAGGAGTCAGGACACAGAAGCCCCTTCTGGACCCGAAACCAAACTCTCTCCCCTGCACCACCCTTGGCCTCAAGGAGGCGGAAGAGGGGGTGGGGGGGGATTATTTGACTTTTCCAAAGTCTACTGTAAGAGGCAGAACTGGGTAAGACCAGGTCTCAGGCAGAAGAAGTTCCCTGAAAAAATAAAAACAATGCGAACAGAACCGTCTTCTCAAATTCTAGCTAGACGTTGAAACCTAGCCTCTCTCGGTTTGAAGGGGGATTAAGCGTTAGTTCGGCAGCTGCTAAAGACCTGTTACATCGAAACCAGACTTGCTCCGTGATGCAAGCAAGAGGTTTAACAGGGAATTGAGAAGAGACTCACTTTCTCATTATGATTCAATGTCTCTTAATGTTGTCGGTCTGTCACTTAAAGTCATTTCCTCTCTAGGCTTACCCTCAGTGACAGCGTTCTGTCTCACCTTGCCGCTGACACCTTAGTGAGAAGTAATCCTAAAGGCTCACCTGTCTCCAAAACCAAAAAGGCCTGGCCCCTGCTGAAAACCAGGTGCCAGGGAGAGGTGGGGGGGGTGCTGGGGGGGGTGCGGGGGGTGGAGAGACCTAGGGAGACAGCCGAGACCCTTCACCATGCGGTGCCCCACCCGGAGTTCTGTTGGCCATGCCTGAGGTCACACCCTCTCATCCTACCACGGCCTCTGATTCCATTTGTCTACTGGCCCCAGCACTTCACCTAGAAAATTCTAGAACAAGACTTGGGCTTCTTTGGCGGGCTGAGCTGAGAAGGGGCTCTCCCAACTCCAAGGTGAGAATGGTTTGCAGAAAGTCCTTCAAAAGCAGACCAGTCTGAGTTTCGGGTTGAGGATTGAAAGTATCCCCCCCCCCTCTCTAACTTTGGACATAAGCACACATTAATACCCCACGTTTCAGCGTCTCTTTAAACATGGCCCCGCCCTCCCACCCCCCTCCCGGACCAGCCCCAAGGGTCCTGGCCGGTCTGTGGCCCCATCCTCTCTCTGCACAGAAATCAGAATTCAGAACATGTCATTTCATTTCTACAGGAATCTATTAGCAATTGCCAAGGGAAACACTTAGCATTTTAGATAAATAAGTAAATAGTAGTTAAATGCTGTGTGTCTCAATTTCCAGTGGTTTCATGTGTATGGCAAAAAAATTCTTTATGATCCAAGGAGGGACAGGGATGATAAAGGATGGAAGTCCTTGGGCCTCCCACATGCCAGCCTGGCTCCCCTCCACAGGGGGCCGGATGGAGGGGCCTTGGGGACCGAGTCGGAGCCTGGCGGCCCCTCCTCAGCATGTTCCTGTTTGTGCTAGCCCACCCCCCTTGCCAGCCGGCCTTGTCAGGATCCCTCATTTGGAGGTTTAATCAGATCAGGGAGCTTTACCGCATTGCATCTGTAATGACTTGTTTACCAGTCTGTGCTGGCTCCCTCTGCCAGACTGGGCTCTCCCTAAGGACGGGGGCCATGTCATGTTCTTATTTGCCTCTCTTCCTGCTCCCACACACTGCCTGGCACCAAGCGGCCCCCGGTAATTGCATGCGAACCTCAGGCTGTGTGACTCTAATCTGTTTCACAAAGGTGTCTCGGTTCACCACCCGTCCCTAAGCTCCTTAAGAGGCCTTATCCCACCTCCTGCTGCTTCCCCTCCAGGGGCGTGAGGGGCCTCTGTTGCTCGCAGACAGATGCAGAATGTCATCAAACCATGAGTCAGAGGTGGCTCAGGCACCTGTGTGTTTACCTGCATCGCCCCCTCTGCCTTGGGGACATAAGCACTGCCTTACCGGCTGTGGCAGAGGTGGCCCCAACTGATCCCTCCCTGCAAGGTTCGCGACCCTGACCTAACCTCTCAAATCCCTGGGAACGGGGCCAGGAGAGACACATGGCCCCAACCTGGCCGCTGAGTTTCCGTTTGGGGACTTGGTCCCCTAAAGAAAGAGGACCCCAGAGGTGGGGAAACTGAGTCTCAGTGACATCCCTGGTAGCTCTGGGCCCAGCTAAGCCTGAGGCCATTGTCTCCAGATTAAAATTGAGAGTCTTCTCACTCACAGGCTCAGCAAGTCCTCCCTACTGTGGCCTTGAGTTTGAGGAGTTTGAACTCCACCTCCAGGAGCAACATCTCAGAGCTAAGATGACCGGGGTGAATGTGGGGGGATGGGGGGGTCGCGACAGCTGACCATGACAGCCAGTGCTTTCCTCCCGGCAGCCCCAGCCCCGGGGGCCTTCGCACTTTATCCCCAGAGGCAGGGCTGCGGCCCCGAGTCCCACCAGAGCAATCCCTCCCTCTGGCTCCTGTTTGTCATGAAGAAGGACGCAGCTCAGCCTCTGACCGAACCCTCGCAGCCTGCCGTTTGCTGTCCCTGCTCCCGGGCAGCGCAAGCTTCCGGGGAGTTAGCGGAGCAGCAGTGCAGGTTCGGAACCCCGCAAATCAATTCGTCTCCCCGCAAGCTGCTAAGTGGGTCTGATGAATTGGCCGGCACAGAGGAAGGCCTGCGTGGGGGCTCTGTCCTCTGCAGAGGCGGCTTTCTGGGGGCAGACTGAGACATCGTGCCTCAGCTGAGAGACAAACCTATTAATACTGGCAGAGAACATCCAGTGTACCCAGTGGACTTAAAGTCTGGTCAAGAGAAACTCACTTCTCTGTGATGTAAAAAAAGAAAAAAGTCTTATCATCCATCCCTGTTTTTTCCATGGGAGGGTCTGGTGGGGCAGTGGACCCCTGGGGGGTGTAAGGTCAAGCAGAAAGCCCTCTTGTCCAAGGGCATTAAAAGTACCACTTTTTACCCATGTTTGGGATTTTTTTGAGTTTGATAAGGTCAAGGAAAGAAGAGGTACCCTAATACGCTACCGAGGGGAACATACATTGGAAAGCGTTTTGGAAACATCTATTTTTAAATGGACAACCTAAGACTCAAAGACCCAGAGATTCCTCGTCTTGGGTCTTCCCCAGAGAAACACTCCACCTGGGCCACAGAGTCATGAACAGCCAGTCTGGGAAGCGCGAGCCACCGTGAAATTCGGGAGAGGCCCAAACGACCCGTTGCTGGGGGTGCGGCTACCCTGCCTGGGGAGGCCCCGTCCCTGTTAGGGGGTTGAGACGGGTCTCTATGTATTGGTTGTGAAAACCGTTGAAATGTTGTTGAGTTTAAAAAAGAAAAAAGTAAGTTGTACAGTGAAATGTGCACTGCGATGCCACTCGTGTTAGACACACGGGTGCACATGCATGCACACGCACATGTGAACGCACACGCGCGCGCGCACACACACACACACACACAGAGCTAACAGTCTGGTGGAGGCACCTCAAACTCCAAACTGCAGTTTTCTCTGCCAAGGGCATCGAGAATGGGTAGTTTCATCTGAGGGGGTATAGGGAATGGGGGCCATTGTCAAAGCAAACATTAGCCTTCTTTCCCTATTTTAATGTGTTACAAGAGGTGTCACCCATGACCACATGTGTCACGAACTAGCTCCTACGTTCCTCTAGATGGAGCACCACTTTTTCCAAGTCCTTTGTGAAGGTAGAAGGTGCTGGGCCTGGCTCAGGGGCCTCGACTCCATCCGGCCCCATCCCCGCTCACTCTGCACCTGGAGAGGCCTTTTCCAAGCCGACAGTAAATGCTCCCTTCTGCCCTCCTCCCGGTACCCAAATCCTTCAACGACTCCCTATTGTTCTCAGGAGAGTGCCCCCACCCCCACCCACCCACCAAGGTCTGCAAAGCCCTGCAGATATCCGGTCCCTCACCACCCCCCTCTACCCCAGAGTGCACCCCACTGGGCTCGGTCAACATCTCAGAATCTTAGAAATGCAGGCAGGGGAGAGCAACAGAGCTATGGGGTGGGGGGGCGGGGACTGGGACAACTGCAATCGAACAACAAGAGAAACGCAGAGTTTCAAGCTACCTGGCAGCGCCCACCCTCCCCCCAAGCAAGGCAGAGACGGTCGGATCTTGGGGTGGGTGGCCACGGTGGGGGGCGGGGACTCTTGCCGTCCCCTCGCCTCTGCAGCCAACTCTGTTAAGTGTAGAGTCTAAATGTATGCAGGTCAAGGTTTTACCAAAGTCGAGGAAATACTAGACAGTACGAACCAGCAGGGGTCCCGCTGACAGGGAAAGGGGGACGCGGAGCACAAACAGGGTCCCGGGGAGGGGCTCAGCCCTGGGTGGGGGCGATTCACAAGCTTAGCACCGAATGCCACTGTAGAACGACGCAGTAAAAAGCAGTGTGTCCTCCTCTGATCCAGGAAAGCAGAAAGTCTCGGTGGGTGCTCACGCGTCCCCCGCACCTCACTGTCACTTCCCAATCTCCTCTTAGCAACAGGAGGACCCCAGGGCCGAGGCCTCCTGCGCCCAGTGGATTCTGGTTAGATTTGTTTGCCAGAAACCACGGCTCCCAGCGTTTTCATTCTGTAATGGTCTCTCGATGGTAGGAGACAGTGGCGTTCCCTCTCTGGTGGTGGTCAAGTTTCTCTTTAAAGTAGATGTATTTACGGGAGTTTACTTTTTTTTTGTAAACATTTTTTAAAAAGTAAAATAAATGTATTTCCATTTTTATTTTTGGCTTTTTTTTTTAAGTGAGCCTAGAGGAAACATAAGCAAATAAGCTTGTAGGTGGCACCCAGATGCAACTTTACTGAAGGTGGTAACTTGAACTTGGGGAACGCTGTTGACCACCAGATCCCTCATCTCCGTGGCTCTGGGCAACTCACTGACTGCCTCTCTGAGTCTCGGTCCCTCCATGTGCGAGGTGAGAATAAGACTCCCTCATCACAAGTTTGTGGGGGACCAAAAGGAGACGAACTTCCTAAGTGGAAGGGGCCCCCTGAGTTCAGTTAGAGTTTTCTAGACTCTCGCTTGGAGACCCAGCCCCGAAAGTCGCCGGTGTTTACTGCTCTGAGCCCGGCCAGCTGCAGGAAATGTCGCACCACCCTGACCCCGGCGCGTTCTTATCATTCAACAGAACATCTCCTTCCATCAGTACGACTTCAGATGTGCCATCCGGGCCGGCTGCGCCCCCTCCTCTTCAGCGCTCCAATTTTAGCCCGCGTTCCGGCAGAGGCAGCGCCTCCCGATATGCCCAGCGAAAGCCCGCATAATTAACCTCAACCACATCAATGTTCCCCATTCAGTTCCAAAAATGCGTTTCTAAGGAAATATATAAGAGCACTCTTCATATGACGGAATGTTTTAATGTGTCCCCGCACTGAAGTAGCCGGAACAGGGCTCGTTTCAGGGAGCAGGTCCTTGTAACACCGAGTATTTCAATAATAAAATATAAAGAAAGGCTGCTGTGTCATCGGCTGGAGAGACAGAGACGCACCCACAAACACAAACACAGAACAAATCTAATTATGAGGCTCTTGTTTGCAGCCCAGGGTCAACACCTGTGATGCCAGCAGACCGGTAATAAGGCCGGGCGCGGGCGGCGTTCCGCTCCCGGAGTCTAGAGAACCCACTTGACACGCGAGCAAAAGCCGGCGATCACTGTGTCCCTCCGCCCCTGTGCCACAGGCTGGAAAGGAAGTGTTCCTGTCGCGCAGTGACCTCATCAGGGACCGTGTCACCCTGACCAAAGGGAGCGGGGAGAGGCTTCGGGTGGATGGCTGCATCGCCCACTCTGCGTGGGCGTGAGGGGTTTTCAAGGGCATTGCTAATGGAAAAGGAACACTTGAAGGCAAGTTCCGGCACAGCTTTGCTTCTGCTGTGGGTCCCTACCCCGGAGGGTAAACATCACGGAGAGCCTCTGCATGGCCTGACTTGGTGGTGAACTTCCCCTTAAGCAGAAGACGGGGGTCTTTGGCCAACCTGTGCCCGCCGGCTCAAGGTGTCAGGGAGTCATTGCCGAGCGGGAGTGCACCCTCCCCTCGCTCCGCGGGCCCCAGAGTGACAGGTGTTCAGGGGAGATGGGAACCCGCCCCAGCCCCGTCCCATCGCACATTCACACTAAACCCTGACTTCGGGAACACACTGTCCCCAACACGGCCTAGAAGCCACAGCTCCCATTGCTTCATTAATCCCCCCACAACAGACCAATCCATTAAGATGTCACCGAGGTTTTAGAGGCTGAGTGCTAAAGACAAATGCCGTGCAGACGCTGAGCGACAGAGCGGGACACCTGAGAATGTCTCACTCCCCTGCTCAGAGTGAGGATTTGCTGTTCTCTTCAAAGCAGCTCCAGGGACAGTATTTTTTATTCCTTTGCCACCGTGGTCCCCACACAGACTGTCCGGGAAAGCTTCTACCCGGAGTCCCACGCACCAACTACCCTGTCAGGGTCCATGTGCAGATTTCCAGAGATAATCCTGACTGCAAGTGGTTTCCACTAAAGGGCTAGCTTTGGACACGGGCCCCCCAGTTCAGATTTGGTCCTCACTCAGTGGAAGGGAGGACCCCAGGTTAAAAGACATGCAAGTGAACATCTTCAGGTTCAAAGTCACTGCCTTGCTCTATCTTTACAGAGCTTTCATCTGTAAAACAGCGGGTGCGGGGTGGGGGAGGGGGCAGATGTCCTGGAGGTTGAAGATCACCAGATGTCCTCCAGATGTCCTGGAGGTTGAAGATCACCATTCTGCACAAATGCACCCATCAAGGGGTGGGCGAAGCGGAAAGTTTCTTTTTTAGATGAAAAGAATGCTTTATGTAGAAAAGAAAGATGAAGTTTCTTTTACAGTGATCAGCCTACTGCCACCCTACTGAGATACCCACTGGACCCCGCTGCCCCGTTACCGAGGCACCCACTGGACTCTCTGTCACTAACGCATCTCCATAACGCAGCCAGCAGTGAAAGCTCCGCCCCTCCTTGTTCTCCAGGAAGACTTGGGGGCTGGTTTAACCATCCTTCCAACTGAGGCTCAGCTTCGAGGAAGCAGAGGGTAAGAGGCTTACTTCTGCTCATTCAGTGGTTCATTAAAAAACTAAAAATACATTTAAAAAAACAGCACAAAACCGAACTACTTACTGAGGACCTGCTACCCTGCCAGGGCCCTGGTACAAAGGTGGGATGGCCTTCCAGCTGGGTAAACGGAATCCTTATTAATTGAAATCTTTGCCACTGGGGAAAGGCCACCAAAAATAAATTTATTCACAACGGGGACCAAAATTTTACTGTAAATAGTGAAGAACGAAGGACGTGGAGAATTTATCTGGAAAAACAGAGAAACACAAAGCCATTCTCTTCTGTTTCTTCTCTAACTTCTATGCCACCTGGTCTGATTCTGCCATTGAGTACAAGTCAACCCGACGGTCACTTCCGTCAGCTTCATAAAATTCTATGTCTTGAGTGAGATTTGTGGTTTGACTTGGTAGTCAGTGTGCATTATATTGTGAAAATCACCCTGACGGGCAGGGACAGGTGCTAACAGGAGAGACAGAGAAGCTAAATTTATCAGTTTATCAGCAATTTATTAGGGAAGGTCCTTATCCCGTGATAATCGTGGGCATCCCAGAAAGAATGATTGGATTATAAGGTTTCCCATCAAGTCAATGTTTGCTCCCCTTGGCATGTTCAGTGACTTGATATCTAAGAACCTTCTTTTACCAATCCCTTCAATGAGGCAGCTTGAGTTTCTGGGATCAAACTCACCTAATGCTGAAGCTCAGCCCTGGCCCTGAAGCAACTATGGGCGAAGAGGGGTGTGCTCTGAAGGGCAGTGCTCAGTACGCATGCCCACGCACGTCCGTACTGACCTGAGGAGTCTGCTAAGTGAGCTCCATTTCACATCTGAAAGGGAACTCCCAGTCCCCCTGCCCCACCCTTGCTGGAAGCTTCGGTGGGATGGACAACTGAATTTAGGGTTTAAAGAAGAAGACTCAGTTCTCAGGAGAATCTCAGAGACTCCAGTCACTACAAAATCTCATAAATTAGGTCTTTACCCTCCGTAACTCCTCTTCCCTTCTGCTTCCTCGTGACTTCACTGCCAAGCCATCTGTTCATTCGAGTGATTAGGACCTAGCTATCAGAACAGTTGAAAAGAGAGGGAAATTAAGCACCTTTTAAAAAATATTTTTCAATAACATCTTCTGTCTCTCGCTCTCATGAATTATTGACAGGAAGATTCTCCAAAAATAAAGAGGACAAAGAATCAGTTATAACATCTTATTTCAGCCCCTGGATACAAGCATTCCTGACAACTTTTTTTTTTTAATTTTATTGATTCTAGTCAACCTGTAAGGACCAGAGCCAAAGGTCTTCCCTACCTTTTGATTGGACAATCCTCCCCCAGCCCTGAAGGTCATTCTGTTTCTTTGATGGATTTCGTTATGTTCCCCTGAATTATAGCCTCTTGGGTCACCCCAGACAGATCACCCTGTCACTGGCCGGCCATAGGGAACAGGTCCAGCTGCTCCCTGCCCCGAAAAACATACCACTTGCATGTACTCACGAGCACACTCACGCATGCGTGCACACACATGCAGACATGGGCGGTCAGCTGCCACACCGAGAAGCCAGTTCTGATCTCTCCTGCCAGGTCAAAGGAGACCAGAGCATTGTTTGTAAAGGGGGGACAGACTGAGGGCCACCTGTCAGTCCCTTTGAAGCTGCGGCACTTTGTCTGGGAATTCCCAGCGCTCCCAGAGTGCCTGTCACTCCACTGTGAAATATCGGCAGTGGCCAGCGGTAGCGGTGGCAATAAAATCCCCACGCCTCTTTGATTTCCATCCGGTGTTGATCTTCATGCACTTCACCACCCTCCAAAGCCGCGGTGTTCACTGTGACCTGCCCACCGGGCTCGCTGGTTCACCCACCAGCCACCCTTGTCCCTTGACACTTCAATCAGGTGCAGGGCTGATTGATGTTCCCTGGGCCAATGCTCAGGCCACGTCCTGCAGGGTCCCACCTGCCCTTGGCGGACATCCTCTGTGTTCTCCCTAATTGCAGAGGAGGGAGCCCTTTGAAAATGGGCTCCGGTAACCCAATCTCTGCTCAAATAATCAACATGAAAGCGGAGACATCAGCCACCGCTCAGTTGTTGCTGCAAAAGTATTGCCTGGTGGGGGGAGGGGGGCTGCATTCCCAGTGAGAATTTGAACAGTGGGTGGCCTCTTGTTTCTTAGCTCCACATTCAGACTGTTTCTGATGCTGATTTTTTTTCTGTTTGGGTCCAGTTTTACCCACCAATCATGGGCGGCCCCCTGTTTGTGCTCAGGATGTTGGTGTCAAAGCCGACCCTGTGGTGAGAAGTGAAGTTTCTCACCCAGCATGGAGTCCATCAGTCCATGTGGGAGAGAGCGGGGCCACACCCCGGTGGTGGGGAGAGGAGGCTTTAACGGGAGGAATGGGTGAAAAGGACAATGAAATCAGAGGCTTTCCCACTAGGTGCCCATGAACACACTGGGTGCGTTAGGAAGAGGTACCCACTTCCATTGGAGGATGTGTGGAAAGGGCCCCCCGTGGGCAGAGGGCAGAGGAGCCAGGAGTCCTTGCTTTGGAGTGACACAGCCCCATCCCCAAAGCACAAGGCCAGACGAACTAGGTGGTGGCTGGATGTCAGCCCGTAAGACACAGCCCACCGCATCCAGCCTGCCACCGGGCCTTCTTCCGAAAAGATGCTGCTGTGCTCCAGAGCCCAGCACACCCACCTCAGGGTGGAGGCTGCCCGGACCACTTCGCCCTGAGTGTGGAACAGCGCCTGCTGCTCCTGGGCTGAGTGTTTGTGATTTCATGATCACAGCTGGATCTGGGTTTAAAATACAGCTTTCCTAACAAAACTGCACGCAATAGGAGCACAGTCAACGTGCACCACGGCCCCCTGAATGTCCATGTGCACCCTTTTCACGTAGAAACGCGTTTGGGGGCTGCAGTTCACAGATAGGAAGAAGTTGTAAAAGCGGTTGAGTTGTGGTCCCTCACAAAGATACGCTCAAAATAAAAGAAAGAATCCCTGCAACCTGTGAGTTTGCCTTGGAAGAAGGCTCTTCACCAATGTCATTAAGTGAAGAACCTCAAAATAAGATGGTCCTGGATTTGGGGTGGGCCCTAAATCCAATGACACGTTTCCTTAGAAGGACCGAGGGGCATTTGCCCAACAGGGGGAGGCAGAGGTTGGAGGAATGCAGCCACAAGCCAAGGAAACCTGGAGCCCCCAGAAGCTGAAAGAGGCAGGAAGGAGCCATGCCTAAGTCTTTGGAGGGAGAACAATAAGAGAATAGATTTTGTTGTTTAAAGCCATCGAGTTTCTGGCAATTTCTTCAGCAGCTCTAGGAAATTAGCACAGTGGTACCCAAAGAGAAACAGTGGTTTCAATGGCTTCCCACATCCTCCACAGACACCAGTGCACACCAGCCCGCCTGGGCGCAAGCTACCCTCCACCGATTCTCCGTTCTCACCCCTGAGCCTTTACTCCCCACTCCACAGTCCAGAGAGCCTCAATTCTATTCTCCTTGCATCTGAATTTCCAGGAAAAGCCCTATCTCTCCAAAAAACAACTCCCTCTTCAGGTTCTTCCCTTAACACTGAACTTATCCTTCGCTAGACAACAGAGACCCTTATGAATGCGTGTCCCCCACTCATTCGGTGCTCGGCATACGCCCATTCGTATGCTCATTATGCTCAGTAGGTAGCAACAGCCAATACCCATCTACTTTGGAGTCTGCAAAGCCCTCACCACACACAAGAGCTCACTTGACTTTGACATTGAGCCATTGGGTAGGTAAGACCCGCATCGCAGCCTAGCCCCACAGACAGGCAATTCCGAGGAGGGAGCTAACCAACCCACCACTGTCATTTCATCGAGATTCGAGCCACGGGTGTCTGTCTTCACCCTGTACCTTTATCTAGAGCACGGATTTTCTCCCCCTCAGCACATAGCTTCGGCCTCAGGAATATAAACATGAAGGCTGAGGCAAATCTCCAGGGGCAGCTTGACTCAGCCCTTTTAAGGTGCTTGGGAGAGAGCTGCTGGGAAAACTCTGACTATGGGGACAACTGGTGGGCACCGCCCAAGCACACCCCAGTGGGCACATCCATGGTCTGTGTCTATTTGAGAAGGAGGAAAGGAGTGGGGGGAGGATGAGGAACACCGACAATGGAGAAAGAGCACAGTTGGGTTTCCTGACCATATTTCTGCCTTCCTCTCACCCCGCCCCATCCCAGCTTCTCCGAGCAGTCTTAGCCCTCCCCATTCCACAAACCCAATGCATTTCATTCCGCATGCGGCCATCCAGTTGAACAAACCCCTACCTTCATTTCAATTCTCACAGAGAAACTAATCTTTGTCCGTACCTACTGGAAAGGGCTTTGGGGGTTGGGGGTTAGGAGTGGAGGGGGGAGCCTGGGAAAGTGCTATCTGCCTGTAGGGGGCGCTGGAGCTACACAAAGATGGAGGAGGACGAGTTCCCAGGGAACAAAACCTTAGCCATCAAACAGAGCCTAGGGTCAGCCCTTGAGCCGAACAGACAACAATCAGCCACAAAAGGGCCCTGACTCAGTCACTGCTGGCCAGAGGGGACCTGCAGACTCTGCACAGAGGGCCTTCATTCTTCCCACATCAACACCCTGTGAGCAAGGCTGAGACCCGGCTCACTACCACTGGGGAGAAGGGAGAAAGGGAGGAACAACTGAAGTCTGGAGAAGTTAAGCAGTTTGTGCTGGATGCCTAGTGACTGCAACTTAAAATAGCTCCATGTCCCAGGAAGCAGTCTCCATTCGTTCATCCTTTATTTATTTCCGAGCATGAAGAGGGTACTCTTACCGCTTCACAGGGAAGCAATGTTCCCTGCAGCTCGCACACATAATAACTACTTACATTTCTATTTCATGCGAACGCTCCAGCCCATCAGCTGACCTATTTCAGCCTCACAACGGTCCACGGAAAGAATCTAGTGACCTTTTTTAAAGGGGAGGGGCGGTAGAGGCACCAAGAGTTTTGACTCACGCTTCCCACGTGCTGCCAGGAACCCTTACCGAGGACACGTGGCCAGTACTCCAGGATGTCTGTCCACTTCCCATGGTCGGATCCTCAGCGAATCTCACTGGGTATTCTCACCCAGGACCCTGTGCCCTAGTTTGGTGTCCAGCTGACTGTCCCACAGATGTCTCCTGCTCATCCTGCACCCCTAGCAGCCCGAGGCCTTTCCATGCCCCATAAGGATTCGCATCCAAGGAGAGCATTACCTGCCATTTCTGAAGGAGCCTGCGTGAGGGTCCTGCGTGGGTCCAGCCCCTCAGGTGGGGAAGGGTGGTCGTCTTTTCTCAGCACCCAGGGTGGCTTGCGTAGTCTCCTCGCTCTGAGCTGCACACGGCCCTGCAAGAAGCCCCCTCTGTACCTGTGGGGCAGAGAAACGCATGCGCAGTGACCAACCTTGGGAGCAGGAGTCCAGAAGCTCACACGCAGAAAATCCCCAAATGGTGACGCTCAGACAGTCAAGCCTATGCCCATGGGGTGCCTGGGAGAACACAGAGGCCTGGTCTCTGAGTAGTTTGTGAGGTCTTAGGGACACTTCGTTCTTCTTCTCCTCCTCATTTTCCCTCCACGACATGGGGACAATCACAGGACCTTAGTCACGAGGTGGTTGTAGGGACTAAATGAGATCGTGTTTATAAAATGCTTCCCGTGCTGCCTGGCACATGGCCTGCGCTGGAACTAAACGTGGGACCATGTGGTCTTGCCTACCGAATAAATAGGTTTTCCCATAGGAATCCCTGCAACAACAGAAATGTTCTGTAACCTGCATTGACCCGGGTAGGATGCTAACCACTGAATAATCAAGCATTTGAAAGGTGGCGAGTGCGTCTGAGAAACTGAGTTTCACATTTCATTTCATTTCATTTCATTTCAATTCAATGAGTTGAAATAGCCACACATGGCCTGTGGCCAACCATGTAGGACAGCACAGGTCTAAGGGGTCTACTTTGAAAACATGGGTGCCAGACTTTCCATCTAGACAAAACTTTCCAGATCCCCTGGCCTGATCTCCAAAGTGAAGCATTCACATCTCACTGTGAGGGCACGGGACCTGTAGGGAAAGAAGATTCTAGAGCTTCTATTTGTAGATATTATCATCTAGATATCCTTATGTCTGTTGTTGCGTGTTCTTTATAGTGGACGTAGTACATTCATGGAATAAACATATGTGGCATATGTAAATGAACAATTATGCACTTATTAGTGAGTGCAGGCTCAAAACTTGTCCTTAACAGAAACGTGCAACTAGCAGACCAGCAAGCTAGTCTAGCGCACCCATGCTGCAGGTGAAAGAACTGAGACATCGAGCAGCTGCGATGTGAGACTCGCAGACCAGGTGGCCGGTGGGGAGCTAGACTCTCCATGAAGGACCCTAACTGATTCGCAGAGGTTGCCATCAGTGGTCAGCTCATTGAAAGGGTCTTTGCCCTGGTTCTAGCCAACTGGTCAAGCCACAAGGGCTTGTTCCCATTATAAACCTCAGTCCACAAGCATTTGATTCCCACAACCCTCTCCAGGACCACCTGGCTGAGGAGGATGGCGAGGTGACCTGCTTGGCCATGTTCCTGTCTCGTTTGTCTGGGCCTCTGCCAACATCTAGCCGCAGTCCCGTGATCGCCAGGGTGCTGGCAGAATTTTAAATCAGCTCTGCAGAATGAACGCAGTGTCCTCTCAGCACTGCTTCGGACAGCAGCAGCAATGGGAAAGTGACTTTCCGTTCATCTTTTCTGGCTCCAAGCTTGGGAGAGGCTGCACTTGCAGCACACGGCTGCTTCCTCGGCCCCGGGCGGGAGCTGTCATTCCCCAGGGGGGCCTGCCTTGTTCTTTGAAGCAGTCTGTCCCTGCAAGCCCCGATCTCAGGTTCCTGAAACTGCTCTCTGAGCCAGGGTGGGAAGCAACAGGGCTGAACCAGTGGGGCTAAGAATGATCTCCAAGTGCAGAGACAACGGAAGGAAGGGGAGATTCTCAGTGCTGCGGTCACCTTTGCCCCCATGTCAGTGGGTGACTGCCACAAGTCAGCAGGTGTTAGGAATGGCACAGCGTGAACTGCAGGGAGGTTTTGCTTTTGGAAAAAGGAGGAGCAAGGCATTCCACTCAATGAAAGCAGCTAGGAGCCTACTGGGAGAGGCCTGGGCCCTGAATTCAGATCTCATTAGGGTGGAATTTGGACCCTTTGCTCTTGGGGGGAGCCCAAGCGGGTCTTGGCGTTGCCTCAATGAAGTATTTTTTCTCAGCCAAGGGCAGAGTCTGTTGCATTCCCTCCTGGCTTCCCTCCCCATTCTCGTGCAGCCCCTCCGGGAACAGTATGCCCACCGGGAGTGAGCAGCCAGGGTGAGGCAGGGCCTGCATGCTCACTGTCCCTGGTCACCAGTCACCTGGGAAGCCAAAGCGCCTCTCACCGCCACTGGGGCTGCACATGCATGCCTCTGCCTCACACTAGCTCCCTTCTCTAGGGAATTGCCCTTGGCAGATAGGAGTTCAGGCCCTTTGCCTCCGAGCAGAACAGTCTCCCAATGGCATCAGGCAGGGCTGGACACCCAGCACCACATCTCTTGGTTCTTCCCTTGCCCCGTTTCCCTCACGCCCTTAGCAGCCGCTCTCTCTGTACACATCACTCATACAGCGGTCCCCATCCCGTCTCTGCTTCTGGGCTGCCCAACTTCAGACAGGATTCACGTGTCTCCCCTTCTTCCCTTCCAACTTTCGTTCGCCTGCATTCCCCAGAGACGCTCGCTGCAGTGTGCGGACAAGCACCCTTCCCTACTCACGCATCCCTCTCAATGTGCTGTCGCTCCAGCACGTCACGTTGTACCACAGAGACGTTCTTTTCTCGCTTTATTTTTACTTGAAGCTGTGTTCATACGATCCATCTAGATCACTGGGACTGTGTTGTGGTTTATTTTAAAAACAAAAAATCAAAAACAAGCTGCCATGTTAAGTCCAGGTTTTAAATATTGGGTCGGCCCAACAGTTCCTGCGGCTTTTTTCTGCCAGAGAGCGCTTAGTTGTCTTTAACTTCACTCAGAACAGTTTTGTTAGATTGTACTGCAGCAGCTGTTGCATCAGTGTGCGTTTTTTAAAAACATCAATATTGGTGAATTTTGGTGTGGCCATTTTAATCTTGAAGATGGAAGAAAATACGAAACATGTTCGGCATATTACACTTTATTTCAAGAAAGGTAAAAATGCAACTGAAATGTAAAAAGACTTGCGCGGCGCAGGGAGAAGGCGCCGGGACCCAGGGAACGTGTCGGAAGCAGTTTGTGAGTTTCACGCTCCAGGTTTCTCACTGGGCAACACCCCACAGTTGGGGAGACCAGCTGAAGTCGATAGTGATCACATCGAGACGTTAACTGAGTACAATCAACGTTACCCTGCATGGGAGAGAGCCAACATCCTAAAATATCCAAATCAATGAAGTCATTGGTGAAAATTAAAAATGTGTCTTTTATTTTACGGAAAAATTTGTATGAACTTTTTGGCCAACCCAACACAATTCCTGCACTTGGCACACCCACCCCTATGTTGGTCTCTCTGTGGGCCAACAGCCTACACTGTTGACAGAGATGCAAGACCAGCGCAATCTCTTTGTTTTTCTTAAAGTGTATTTCATTAATTATGCTATTACAGTTGCCCCATCTTTTTCTCCCCTTTATTCCCTCCGCTCTGCATCCCCCCTCCCACCAGCATTCCCTCTCTTAGTTCACGTCCATGGGTCGTACATATAAGTTCTTTGGCTCCTCCATTTCCCATACTATTCTTAACCTCCCTCTGTCTATTTTCTACCTACTATTTATGCTTCTTATTCCCTGTACCTTTTCCCCCATTCTACCCCCTCCCCACTGATAACCCTCCATGTGATCTCCATTTCTGTGATTCTGTTCCTGTTCTAGTTATTGGCTTAGTTTGTTTTTGTTTTTGTTTTTAGGTTCAGTTGTTGATAGTTGTGAGTTTGTTGTCATTTCACTATTCATAGTTTTGATCATCTTCTTTTTCTTAGATAAATCCCTTTAACATTTCATATAAGAAAGCCTTGGTGATGATGAACTCCTTTAACTTGACCTTGTCTGGGAAGCACTTGATCTGCTCTTCCATTCCAAATGAAAGCTTTGCTGGGTAGAGTAATCTTGGATGTAGGTCCTTGCTTTTCACTACTTTGAATATTTGTCAGTCCCTTCCAACCTGCAAAGTTTCTTTTGAGAAGTCAGCTGATAGTCTTTTGGGAACTTCTTTTTAAAGATTTTTATTTTTATTTATTTTTAGAGAGAGGGGAAGGGAGGGAGACAGAGAGGAAGAGAAACAGCAATGTATGGTTGCCTCTCACATGGCCCTCACGGGGACCTGGCCTGCAACCCAGGCATGTGCCCTGACGGGGAATCGAACAGGGACCCTCTGGTTCCCAGCCCGCGCGGGGAACTCCTTTTTATGTAACTGTCTCCTTTTCTCTTGCTGCTTTTAAGATTCTCTCCTTACCTTTAATCTATGATGTGCCTTGGTTTGTGCTTCCTTGGGTCCAACTTCTTTGGGACTCTTTGAGCTTCCTGGACTTCCTGGAAGTCTATTTCCTTTGCCAGACTGGGGAAGTTCTCCTTCATTATTCATTCAAACAAGTTTTCAACTTCTTGTTCTTCCTCTTCTTCTTCTGGTACCCCTATAATTCAGATGTTGGAACATTCAAAGTTGTTACAGAGGTTCCTAAGTCTCTCCTCATTTTTTTGAATTCTTGTTTCTTCATTCTGTTCCAGTTTAATGTTTTTTTATTCCTTCTGCTCCAAATCTGTTGCTTTGAGTCCTGGTTTCCTTTCCTTCACTATTGGTTCCCTGTATATTTTTCTTTATTTCACTTTGTACAGCCTTCACTTTTTCCTCTATTTTGCAACCATACTCAACCATTTCTGTGAGCATCCTGATTACCAATGTTTTGAACTCTGCATTTGACCGATTGGCTATCTCTTCATCGCTTAGTTCTTTTCTTGGAGTTTTGATCTGCTCCTTCACTTGGGCCATATTTCTTTGTCTCCGTGTGCCTGTTATGTTGTAAGGGGTGGAGCCTAAGGTATTTCCCAGGGCAGGGCAACCCATCTCTCTGTGTTGTGGTGCTATATATGGAGGAGGGCTCAGAGAGGGAACAGTGCCACTTGCTCAGCTCTCCGCTGGCTTTCAGTCATTTTCCCCAGTACCCACAAGCAAACTGGGCCCTTCTGGTGCTGATTCCTGGGTAGGTGGGCTTGTGTACATTCTAGGACCCTGTGGGTCTCTCCAACGAGCTCTCCTTTGAGGCTGGGAGTTTCTCCTGACACTGCAACCCCCACAGATTTTTACAGTCAGAGGTTTTAAGGCTTTATTTCCCTACGCTAGAACCCTAGGTTGCGTGGTCTCTCTTGCTCCCCAGTTGTTCCTCCCAGTTTACCCACATCTGAATGTGGGACCACCAGCTGCTGCCTCACCTGCCTAGTCCTCCAGCCACCGCCTTGCCACGCATCCTCTCCATGCCAGCTGCTCATCTCCATCCCTGGATGAATGTTTCTTCTCCTTAGTTGTTGGACTTCCATATAGTTCAATTTTCTGGCAGTTCTGGTTGTTTTTGAATTTGTTGTTGTCCTTCTTTTGGTTGTGTGAGGAGGCAGAGTGTATCTACCTATGCCTCCATCTTGGCCGGAAGTCCCCCACAATCTCTTTGTTTATAGACCTTGTGGGAAAAAAAACCTTCTTACACACCTCAACTGCAGCAGTGACACTGATGCTGGTTGGCCAAGGCCAAACCTCAGGGGACACTAGTGTTAACCGGAGTCCAGTGGGAAGCTCACAAAAGGAGCAGGGTGAGACTTTTGTCCTGTATCTCAATGCTCACTGAAAGCCACTGGCCACCATGCCTCCTCAACCTCATGCTGCCCTCCTCCAGGAAGGGAGTTTTCCTCAGAGGTTCACCTGACCCCTCTCACTGTCCTCTCTCGGCCCCACAGGGAACAACAGCACAAAGAGAAGTGGAGTAGAGCTGAGGCAGACCCTCCGGACCCCACTGAGCAGAACGTGGGACTGAGGCGGAAGCTTCCAGCACCACAGCAACTGTGACAAGGGTCTCAACCATCTGTACCGGTGGTCATCGCGTCTCTAGGTTCATGTCCCCATCTCACTCAGAAATTCTGCTCTCATTACCAAGAGTGCGGTCTCACTGCACACATAGGCTGCGTCATAACTACGTGAGCAGACACATTCCCAGACAGAGAGACGTCTGCTTCGTAAGGACAGACACTGCCAATTATGTGAGTGACACTCGCGGGGCCCAGGGTTTCTCCTTTTGCTCTCCTCTTCGGTGATTAATGCATGTTTTAGGGCCTACAGAGAGCCTGCGCCCCCATCACCTCTCACCCCTGCCACGCTCCTGCTGATTCCCCCGGGACTTCATGGTTCGTTGTTCCATTGGTGGGAAGCTTCCAAGAACAAGTCTCCGGAGTGTCACGCTTCATACGGCACCATACACAGATACAAATGAATCAATAAAATCCAATTCCACGGTCCAGTGCTCGCTCCGAGCACGGCAGAGACGCTGTCCACAAGCTCTTTGCATCTCCGGGCCTCTGGCTGACGTCAGAGCAATTAGGCATCCAAGCCTGAAGTCTCCACGTCTTCCCATTTCGCCTCTGAAAACGAAGCCTGCATTTTCTAATCCTCTCCGTTGACTCATGGGCTTTCATTCATGAAAACAGCCATTTTCGGGACAGTGTGGTTTTTGGAGTGGACCGCAAACAAAGAGACAGTTGGAACAGAATGGAAAAAAACTCCAAGTATAAGCAGGGAGTTAAAATATAGCAAATAATTGAGGAGAAAAGTGATGAATCTAGGAGTTGGCTAACCTTTTGTGTAAAGGTCCCAATAATAAATATAATAAATGTTTTCGATTTTGCGGGCCACATACAATGCCTGACACATATACTTCGTATATATGAGTATACATATATGAGTCTGTATACCCTTTGAAAAATGCAAAAGCTGTCCCTAGCTCACAAGGACATACGAAAACAGGTCAGAAGCCAAATCTGACCCATGGTCCATAGTTTCTCATATGGACAAAAATAAATCCTTCCTTACGTCACACAGAGAGAACATAAGAGAATACATTTTTGCAGGTGTGATTGTGAGTAAGGAAAGGGTTCTAAGACAAGACCAGAAAGTAATCATTATGAAGAAAACAGTAGCTCCACTTGCCTACACCAAAATTACCACTTCTTGACAACAAGCGAATCATAAACAAGGTTAGAAAATAAGAATCCTTTTCCGACAGCATTCACTCTGATTGACTAGCACCACGCCCACCCTCCTCATCCACAACTCCAAGCACAGATTAAAATATAAACATGTTTAAAGCATATTGACATGTATTGGCTTCCTGATTAGAAGGCAGGAGGCATTTACAAGTCCAAACCCAGCGAGCACAGCGACCTGAAACGTGAGAGAGCTCTCGCTTGGCGGGCACTGAGGTGACCTTGGTCTTTCACGTTCGTGGTCTGCTGGGCTACGGGGCCCAGGATTCGAACCCAGATTCTCTCCCAGGTGAGAGCAAGTGGGAGAGCCAACCTCCACTCCTACACGCAGCTGAGACCCCGCAGGTCGCACCCTCAACGTGTGGGCGGGCCAGGAATGATGCTCCTACCCTACACCACCTGCCTGGGGGCAAACAACTCCACCTTATCGCTGAGTGAAAGGGGCAAAGGTCTCTTCTGCTGATTTCGTAGCAATACGACAGGCTTCTCAGGGTGTTGCCATTGAAATTCACTTCATACAGTGACGTGAAGATATCTAAAACCAAGAGTTTTATTTAAAGTAAAGGGCAAGAGGGCGCCCCTGGGCAACGAGCAGAAGCAAAACATATCATTACTGAAGAAACCCACCCCCACCCAAGTCTCCACGTCCCAAAAATCTCAGCTTGCCATCAAAAGCCCGAGTGCAAACAAGGAAACGAGTTACTGTTACTGAGACTTAGTACATAAAGCAGAGTCAGGCCTGCCAAGACTTCCGGATGTGTTGGCACCATCCAATGCAAAAAAAAAAAAAAAAAAAAAAAAGTTAGATTTTTGAAAAGATTGAAAATAAGAGTAAAAATTCAACAGAACGGCCCCACTAAGTGTTGGCAAGCGTGTGGAGAAAGTGGCGCTCTCTCTGCTGCTCGTGGGGATGAAGAACGATACAACCACTTTGGAAACCAGTCTGGCAGTTTCTCAAAAATTAGTTTTGCATTGACCGTGTAACCCATCCACTCTTCCCTTAGGTATTCACCCACAGAAATTTAAAGTATGCATCCATACAAAGACATGTATAGAAATATTTATCATTGTTTTATTTATAACAGCCCCAAACTGAAACAAACCGAATTTCTACCGAACAAGGAATACAGAACCAAACCGAGACAGACTCGCCCTTCTTAGCAATAAAAAAGAATGAATTATCATACACACCGCAACATGGAGGAACCTCTAAATAGTCATGCTGAGGGGGGAAAAAAGCCAGCCCCCAACAGAAGAAAAAGAGCATATAGTATAGGATTCGATTTCTACAAAATTCTATTTTTTAAAGAATTTATTTATTTATTTTTAGAGAGAGGGGAAGAGAGGAAGAAAGAGAGGGAGAGAAACATCCCTGTGTGGTTGCCTCTCACGTGCCCCCTACTGGGGACCTGGCCCAAAACCCAGGCATGTGCTCTGACTGGGAGTTGAACCAGCGACCTTTTGTTTCACAGGCCAACAGTCAATCCACTGAGCCACACCAGCCAGGACTCTATAAAATTCTAGAAGAAGGGAACACATCTGTAGCGACAGAAAAGACACCAGCAATTACCTGGGGCTGGTAGGGTGCCAGGGTGGGCAGGGGGAAGGAATCACAAGGGGACACGTGGAAACTTTGGGGTGGCTGTTGGTTTCACAGGTGTGCAGATGTGTCAAAACTTATTACACTGCATACTTTGAATATGCATAACGCTAAAATTCAATAAGCCTTTAAAATAAGTGGATTAAGAAAATTAGTAAAATCTTAATGATAGATCTGAACAAAGTATCTAGATTACACCCCAGAGAGACACAGGTTTTGAAAGCGGGGGCTAAGGGGTGTGAAGACCGAGAGCAGCTACGGTGCATGAGCTCAGCGTTCCAGAGAGAGGGCAGAGAACAGGGCGGAGGCGGCGTTTGCAGAGCGGCGTCTGAGGGTTTCCTGGGTGGACCCCAAGCCACGAATGATGAAAGCCCAGGGGATTCCTCGGGGAATGAACAGAAGTCACCCACACCTTTAGACGTCAGAGTGAAAGCGTGGAGCACCAAAGACTGCAAGGAGATCTTAAAAGCAGCCAGAGATAAAAGACCTTCCAAGGACGGGCAAGGAGACTAAGAGCTGATGACTTCTCCAGCACGAAGCGGGGAAGCGGAAGGGCAGCGGGTCCTAGTTTTCCATGCTGGGGGAAAGTCCGCCCAGGACTGTATTCCCCCCGCCCGGGGAAGATGCCTTGACAACAAGGACAGTTAGCAAATAAACAAGGGAATAAATGTACTTTCAGATGGATAAAAAGTGAGAATTTTCTTCTCTAAAGGAAATTCTCAAGAAGATGCTTCTGACAGAAGAAAGTGACCCCAGAGGGAGGGTTTGCCTGCCACTTGGGCAAATATGAGTGAACGGGCTCAAACAGACAAGTAAGAGGCTTGGAAAAAATACTTGCCATATATACAACAGGCAAAGAATATAGACAAATCTAGAACGTGTACAGAACCCTACCATACCCGGATGGACAAAACAGCTTAACATCTGCTAACAACAAACGTTTCCAAGACTCCGAGCGCGGGCCATCGCTCACTCCCAGCACAGGAAGTGCCCGAGGATGCAGCCACCGCGCACGGGACCAGGTGACAACTTGTCGCGCTGAAGGTGCGATGATCTCATAATCTAGCGACTGCACTTTTAGGTATATTTCTTAGAACACCCCTTGCCCTGTGCCCAAGGAGGCGTGTATACGCATGCTCATTGCAAAGGAAGCATACGGATTCTGGAAACAAATTACATGCTATAAATTAGGGAATAAAAAATAAAATGTGTTATACTCCCGGGATGGAACACTCTACAGCAGTGAAGGTATGAATTTGGTCTGTCTGTAACGGCATGGCCAGGCCTTCAGAAACACAGTATTGAGTTTAAAAGTCAAACTGGAGGACAATAAATTTAGTATGATATCTACATACATATTTTAAAGACAGAAATCCATATTATTATATATTATTAGTGGATACCTTGATCTGCAAAGTATGAAAACATGGATTGAAACAATTAGTGCCACATACATAAAACTACACAATTATCTTTTGTGTTTTATTTAGTTCATTTTCCATAATAAATAAAGTAACAGTTTACGTGTTTTATTTTTTGAAGGCTCAGAAGCAAATACGACAAAATGTTAATATTGGTTAATTATGGATTGTTACCCAGGATCTGTCATATAATTTCTGAGATTTCCTGTATTTTTTATTTTTTTATTTTTCAAAACAAGAGAAAAAGAGAACCGATACTCTGTCACATAAATCTGACCATTTTCTGTGAGCTTAGGCCAGGGGATCCGCACTACAGTATTTTATATTCTGTGGGGCATTAAGGCAACTGAAGTGAAATGGGGAAGGGAATTGAAAAAAATAAGTTTCTTTCTTGGGGAGAGAACACACAGGTTGATAGATGATAGAGATGTGTGCACACATGTGTGAGTGGGCAGATGGGTATGTAAACCGAGACATACAGACATACATAGTCATGGGTATGTAGGTGGGAAGGTGGATGGATGATGGATGGGTGGGTGGATGGGTGGATGGATGGGTGGATGGATGGGTGGGTGGGCGGGTGGATGGGTGGATGGATGGGTGGGTGGATGGATGGATGGGGTGATAGGCAAGAAGAATGATGTCCAGACCCTAACACCTGTGAATGGGTTACCTTCCATGGCAAAAAGGACTTTGCAGGTGTGATTGTGAGTACAGCAAGATGGTGAGATTATTGGGGTGAAGCCAATGGACCACCAGAGTCCTTAGAAAGGGAAGAAGCAGCATAAGACTGTGTCAGAGAGACGGTGGGCGTTAGGAAAGACAGGATGTGGTTTGAGGCAGAGCGAAGCGTCGCTCCTCCAAGACAACTCCAGGTGAGTCTCGTGCCCGCCACAGGCTGGGGAGCCCAGGGCAAGCCTCTGTACAGCCTGTGGGCACTGGAGTAGGGCTTGTTGACTCAAATCCGGGTTCCTGGGGAGGTTGCGTGACCTCTCTGTGTCTCAGTTTCCTCTCAAGAAGAGAGGGGAGACACAGCACGGCACCCAGCACAGAGCAGCCCTCAGAGACGGCAGCTGTGGGTGCTGGTCCCCGCAGACAGTTAAAGCAGATGCAGGGCTCCAGAAGAGGGGGCCTCTTGAAGAATGTCTAGGCTCTGGATCAAAAGGTGACAGCTGTCTGGGGGTTGGGGTTGGAGGCTGAGCATTCCATGAAGGGGAGGTTGTTGGGGGCAGCAGGGGGAAGCAGTGGGGAAGGCTGGGGGGTCTCAGGGATGTGGGGTTCAAGTCCTATTAGAGAATGGGAGAGGGCCAGCCAGATGGCACTGAGTCACCCTGAGGGAAAGGAGGAGATTGGGGGTAAAAGAGATAAAAGCTTCACGGGGGAGCGCAAGAGGGAGCAAGGGCTGGATAGAGTTTGCTTTATAACGTGCACACTGTGGGCAGCCCAATGGCTTATGAGCAAAGGGGCAAGACAATCAAATAACAAAATGAAAATCCACTTGTTCCCCCGCCTTTGTTGCCGGCATATCACGAGCACGCGCACATCCCAGAGAAAAGTCCGGAAGGGCACACACCTAAATGTTAATGCTGATTATCTCTGGTAGTGAGATTACTAGGGTGTTTTATTGTCTTCTTTCTGCTCATCTGTACTTCCTAATTTTTCTGCAAAGGACATGCATCGCTTGCATAATTAAAAAAGCAATAAAAGCTGTAAATAATTAACATGCTCTCTCTTCAAGACTTAAATGAGATGTGTCTTCAACTCAGTTATTTCAACTGTTCACCAGATTCCTGGCCTTGGACAGGCACAGTTGAAAACCACCCTGGCAGCAGGGCTGTGTGAGGTGGATGGATGGGGGGCAAACTGAGCCCTTTAACTCTGAAGCTCCAGATGAGCCTGGTTCCTAAACAGGAGCGCTTTCTCTGGAGTACAGAGAAGGCTGTGGAATCCCGTGTGAGGTTCTCCCTGGGGCTTTTAGGGACCCTGCGGTCTGCAGTTACCGACACGACAGGCACACGGGCACACGCCAGCCGTGGCCAAACGCCCTACCTTCTCAGTGCTTTCTGCTTGCTGCTCCCATGGGACATCTTCGCCCTCCTCCGAGGTGGTCCTCTCTTCCACGCCGGCTCCATCCCCAGGTCCCAGGACGTCACCCCTGGGGCTGTCGGGTAGGAGAGCTGAAAATACCAGGCAGGTTGGCATGGTATTGCTCACAGCCCTCACGACGGGGAAACACAGAAGGGTTCTCTCTCTGCAGACAGGATGCCCGTCTGGGGAAATCAAGGCACGGAAATGCTGCATCGCCAAAGGTTCCTGGGAGGAACCTTCTGGAACCCTGCCTCGGCTAGATCCGCAGAGGAACACCCAAATGTTCGGCATTAACGGAAGGCCCAGGGGACACCACTGGCCAGTTCTTCCCCTCTGACCCGCCCTCTGCAGGAGCCCCCACCCCTGCCCGGTACCTGGGAGGACGAAGGGCTAACCCAGCCCACTTACCCGCCTCTCAGGCCTGCGCCGTCTCTGTTACCGTGTTTTGCCACGTATAATGCACACCCACGTTTCTGGCCCAAACTTGCAGGGAAAAAAATCTTCCCTTTTAATTTTTTAATTCAATTTTGTATTCATTTATTTAATCAATTTTTTTCTTTTTTAACTCATTTATATTTACAAACAACACCAATTGCCATATTCCAAGGTGTTATTTTGCATATTGATGTCGTTATTGCTTTCTAGACTTAATACTTTTCACGCATGAGCATAAATAAAAGAATTAAAGACATTTATATAGATAAGGAATTAATGCTACCCATGTATAATGTACATCCTTATTTTTCCCTTAAAAGTTTGGGCAAAAAAGTGAGCATTATACGAGGCAAACTACGGTGACCCACCCATCTTGGGAAGGCACTGCCACTGCCTCAGGCTCCCCCCTCCTGGGAGAACAGCCTGCCCCGCCGTTGTCCCAGACTGAAATTAGTACAGGGGCTCCAGGACCCTCCTCTGTGGCCCTGGTCTGAGACACCCCAGAGAAGGATAACACCCCCTCCCAATTACAAAATCTAGGTGAATGGACCCATTCTCAAGACGGGACTGTACCCTTATTCAATCATAAAGTGGGAATTTTTTAGAGCCCCCAGTTCCTTTCCCTTGTGGTCACTGGTCCCAGGAAACTTAGAGGTAAATTGAATCTGACGGTAGGAATTATTTCTCCAGGATCCCTGGTACAATATCTCTCCCCTTTTAAGAGGTGCTTTTGTTTGTTTGTCTGTTTTACCTTGAGCCTATCTGTCAATAAGCGCTTCTGGTTTATAATCTTAGGTGATCCAAAGAGCTCTCTTGAGCAGCATTGTATTTCACTTTTCGCCTCTGTTACCAGGAAGCTCAGAGTCAAATTTTATGTCTAATAAGGAAAAATACCTCATCCAGAGTCTTGGGTACAGTAGTTCTTTCCCTCAACATTTATTTTTTTCATGATTTTCTTTTGTTGTGTGTTTCTGGCCTTCCTTCTCCCCTGCCCTTACATGGAAGCCCCTACTTCCCTCAGGGAGGATGTGCTAACAGGCGCAGAGGCCCCAGGGGTGGCTCCACCCGCTGAGCAAGCTCCCTCAGCCTGGGGCCCTGGGGCAAAGATGGGTTACCTTCCACAGCCGTGTCTCCCCGCCTTCCGCCGGGCTCCTGGTCCAGCGTCCCCCTGCTGCCTCGCTCGCCGGCCGGGCGTCTGCACCCTGGTCCAGGGGGCCACCGCCAGGGTGGTGCAGCGCCCAGCACACGGACGCGGTCTTCTCCTTCTGCTCCGCGGACAGTGGCAGGCTGCGGCTCAGGCAGCACCAGGTGAGCTGGGGCCCGGCCTTCAGTGAAGGGAAGGGGCCCTGGGGCCCGCAGCCCCCAGGGCTATCTGAATGGGTGCCCGAGGCCAGCCCGGGCCAGCCTGGGGGCAGGCGCATGGACGAGAGGACAGAGTTGGGCCACAGGGAGCAGCAGGGATGGTGTCCTGCTGAGGACCCTGGAGGAGGGTCTTCTGGGACATCCTCAGGAGGCTCCGCCACGTCCCTGTTGAGTGGCCAGGGATCCAGGGCGCCTGCAGAGGGCTGGGCCCTGACCCCAGTGATGCCAGAGCAGAGGTTCCCCGGGCCGTGGGTCTCACTCCTCTGGGAATCACGGGTCCGGGTGGGCAGGATGGAGGCCGTCTCCTTGAGGGCCCCAGTGCTCGAGCTGGGAGGCTCCCCAACTTGTGGGGTGCTGGCGTCCAAGCCTCCTTTCTCTTCTCCCGGTACCCCCTTTCTCCGGCCCCACGGCCTGGACCAGCTGGGATCCTCCCCGAAGCCGTCTGCTCTACCTGGGGCCAGGCCTGCGGCTGGGCGGGGAGGCAGGAGGGTCCCTGGCTCTGAACCAACAGAGGACGCTAGGGTCTCAGGCCCCCCGCTTCTGCAGGGGGTCCCCTGGGCGCCAGGTGGGGGTGACGGACTCTCTCCCTGAGGTAACCTGAGGAGGTACTTGGGGGGAAAGGTGGTGTCCGTCAGGGCTGCTGGGATGTCGGGAGCCTGAGGCTGGGGCTCCAGCAGCGAGGGGCTCCCCGGGTCCACAGCTGAAGGACCAAGTCCAGGCTCCTTGTCCCTCAGCCTGGGCTTCAGGGCCACTGAGGAAGAAGAGAAAGATGTGCCACAGGCCTCCGAGGCCCTGGCCCTGCCCTTCACAGTGCACTCAGCACCCCTGTGCTGCCCTCCGGGCTTGTCCCCAGGGTCGCTGACCCGGTTCCAGGATGGCAGAGAGGCAACCTGTCTGGGGGGCCCTGGAGTCTGGCCTCCTGCTCCCAGAGCCCCCAGCTGCTCCGGGCTGCTCGGCCCCTCCACCCTCAGCTTCTTCCTCTCCGAGGGCAGCTGGGGCTCCGCAGGCTGGGGCTCCCCAGGGCTACTACCCGGCTGTTTCAGCAAGAGGAGGACCTGCTGACAGGGCTCCTCTGTGTCCCCACCGCCATGGGTGCCTCCTTCCAGCTCGGAGTCTGGTGGAACCAGCCTAGGAGCCTCTAGGTCACCACCTTTGAGGGGACCAGGTGCTGGGGGCAGTGGACACCCCAGCTCCAGCCTCCCATGTGGGGGAAGGACAGGGCTCCTGCTGCTGGGACACCGGGGCTCTCTGCAGCTGCAGGTTAGTGGGGGCATGGACCTGCTCTCCCTGGGCGGCTCATGGCCTCCTGCTCGGGCCACCATCTCTCTCTGCTTCGGGGACTCAGCCACCAAGAAGCCTTCTGTGGCTGGCGGGCTTCCCAAAGGCCCCGGCTGGGCCCCCACAGAAGTGTCCCCACAGACAGGGGTCCCGCTGTCCTGGGACAGGGCTGCACCCTCGCCCCCCGCTGCTTCTTCCTGCGGAAGAAGGTCCTGCTCCGTCCCACAGCCCACCCTCCCCTCCCTCGCCTTCCTGCCCCCCTGGCGGCTGCCCCGCATCTTCTGGTAGAGCCGCTGGAATGTCTCGCGCCCGTACACCTGCCACTTCTCCTGGGAGAACATCTGCAGCCTCCTCTGGCCGCCTCTCCTCCTGGCCGCGCGGCCCTTTCCGGCCACCCCGCTGTCCCCCACCGCAGGCCTCTTTCCGTCCGGGTCCTCCGCAGGGGTCATGATATCTCTAGTGGGGGGACCTGGCAGGTCCTCCACCGCAGCCTGTCTCACCAGGGCCCGGGGGTGACCACTGGGGACATCCGCCAGTCGGGCAGGGGTAGGCCTGGAGCTCAGAGGCTTCTGCCTCCGGGGACCAGCATCCTGGGGGTCTGGCGGTTCCTGCCACGTCCTGGTGCCCTCGACAAAGGGCAGGGAGTTGCTCCTGGTGACAGGGACGCACTCCACGGTGGTGGAGAGCTGGGTGGGGACGGAGTGGAAGAAGAGGGGCCGCGACTTGTCCGGGAGGGCGCAGGTGGAGCGGGCGGGGCCGAGGGTGCCAGGCCGCCTCCGGCCGGGCTCCAGAGCCCGGATCTCAAAGTGGAAGGAGTCCTTGTAGGTGTACGGCATGGGCAGGTCGATGCTGCCCTGCTTGGACAGGACGGTCTTGCGGGGCCGCACGTGGTCCAGCTGGGGGTCGTCCACCACAGCCTGGTTGTGCGAGATGAGCCGGGCGATGCGTTCCTCCAGCTGCCGCTTCTCCAGCTCCAGGCTGGGCCCCCGGCCTCCCCGCTCGGCCCTGGCCACCCCGGGCCCCTGGGCGCCCTCCCCCTCAGACTCCGCGCTGTGTTCCGACAGGCTGCGCAGGGGGCTGCAGGAGGGCGGCGGCTGCTCCACGCTGTCCGAGCGGGACAGGTAGCCCGAGTCGGTGCTCTCGCACTTCCTCAGCCGGCCCTCCGAGGCCTTGGTGTCCCCCGACTTCTCCGAGGACGGCACCTGCTGCTGCAGCACCGAGCAGGCCCTGCCGGCCGGCGGACACCTCTGCTCTGGCAGCGGGCGCCTGGGCTGGGAACCGGCTGCGGGGAGCCCAGTGGACGCTGTGCGGGCCTCTCCGTCAGCAGGTGTGGGCCCCGGACAGCACACCGCTTCCACTTTCACATCGAGGTTCTTGGCGACTGGGGACAGCTGTGTCGGGGGCACTGGGCAGTGCCCAGCACCCTGGGCCTCTGGAGAAAGGGGTCTCTCTGATGGGACCCCAACAGCCCCATCCGGGCTCCAGCTGTCCCCCTTGCCGGCTGCTCTGGAGGTCTCTCCAGCCTTGTCCCCCTCCTCCAGGAGGCTGCCCCCAGCGCCTTCGGACTCGGAAGACAGCCGGGCGTTGTTGGAATGCGTCTGGGTGCGTCGGTGCTTGTACAGGTTGCTCTGGGTCTTGAAGGCGATGCCGCAGGTGGCGCACGGGAAGGGCCTCTCTCCTGTGTGGGACCGGATGTGCTTCTCCAGAACACTGGGTTTCAGGCAGTCCCGGCCACAGTGCGGGCACAGGTACTTGCCGGCATGGCGCGCCTTCCCCGGGCCGCCCAGCATGGGCCCTGGGCCTGGTGACAGGACAGGAAGGGTACCCACGATGTTCACAGTGAGCGTCGGGGTCGCGGGCTTCCCGACGGGGGTGGGGCCAGGCCCTTCAGGCTGCAGCAGGGGGCTGAGGAGGAAGGGCATGCCACCATCCAGGCTGCCTGTCAGCAGGGGGGCCCGTGGCTGGAGGCCCCCGGGAGGCACAGTGTGGTACAGCGGGATGGGCAGCGCCTTCAGGAACACGGCGGGGGCCAGCCCCTGCTCGGGCGGCAGGATGACACGGCCCAGGGTCAGGCGGGGTGAGGCCTGTCCACCTGGGGCCCCTGGGGGTCCAGGAGCAGGAGCTGGCTGGTCCCTGGCAGGTGAGGCAGGGCAGGTGAGTTCTGGCACCTCCATCCCGTGTCATCTGGGTGACCCTGGGTGACCTGTGGGCAAAACCAAACGTCACTGTGGGCACCTCTCTTTCCATCACACAGCATGTTCTCCCTGCCTCCTGCCAGGCATTTGTCACCCCACGGTGGCCTGGCAACAACCCCCGGAAGAGCACCCTGACCCCCATGTTAAGGAGTGGAAGCAGCTTGCCGTGCAGCTGATGCGCGGCAAAGCGGAGTTCAAGTCCAGGGTGGGAGTCTGGTCTCTAAGTTGACGCGTCCGGAAGGAGCTCTTGATTCTTGCCCTTGACATGGGTCAGGGCACACTCGTCCCTGTGAAAGGGGCGGAGCACCTCCCTAAGGCCCGTCCCACGAGGCAGATCTGAGTCTCCACTGTCGCTGTCTATGGGGGCAATGAGAAAGAAACTGAACCTGAGTGCGAGCTTACAGGATGAAAATAAGGTACAGGCGGTGGAATCTGAGTCCCAGAGAAACAGCACACGGTCCCTCAGGGCACGGCCGGGACCTTGCACAGGCCACTCATGCCTCCACCAGACCTTCCGCGCTATCTGCCTGGAATCCCAATGGCACTGGGCACCCTGTGTTTTACCTGGCCCCCCAACCAGGGAAAGGAGCCCTTCCTCAACCTCAGGACAGGGCTTGGGTCTCTGCTCCAAGGTGTAGCTTTCCGGGCCCCTCTGGATCCAGCTGAGACACAATTGGTTGCTGGTCAGCCAGGGGAACAGCCTGGGACAAAGGCTAGGCCAGCAAGCGGGAGACCCCCAGCCACACTCTCCAAACCATGGGAGGGAATGCCAGGTGCCAGTCAGGACTGGGGATCTCCAGAGCTTTCTTCCTTAGGCAGCCACCCCCCAGCTCCACTCCTCAAAAAAAACAAATCCAAATTCCAGCCTTCAGCAGCCAGGTGGCTCCAGCAAGGGGAGGGGGTGGGGAAGGGACAGGGAGGGACACACTGGAGCCAGCCTAAACTGGCTCACACTGACTCTGGAGAGCTGATGGTTAAATTTCCAGGAATCCCGCAAGCCCATTGTTAGACATGGCCATAATTAAAAGCTGAATTATCTAATCTTACAATTAAATAACTGCTATTAAACGGTCCTACAACCGGATACTACGTGCAAGAGAATGACATGAAACCCCTACTTCATGCCTTGTGCAAAAATAAACTCAAAACTGATGTCAGAGCTAAAGCTACCAAACTCTTAGAAGAAAACATAGGAGTAAACATTCCTGGCTTTGGATTTTATGCAATAAATTCTTAGATATGACACCGAAAGAATAGCGATTCAAAAAAAAAAAACAAGATAAATTAGACCTCTTCAAAATTAAAAATTTTTGCGCAAAAAAGGACACATCAAGAAAATGAAAAGAAGATCTAAAGAATTAGTGGAAAATGTTTGCGAATTATATATCTAATATATCCAGAATATACAAAGAACTCATAACTCAATAACAAAAAGGCAGACAAGTTAAAGCTGAGCAGTAGACTTGAATAGACAGTTCTCCAAAGACACGCAGAGGGTCAAAAGCACATGTAAAGATGTTCGGTGTCATTAGTCATTGGAAAATGTAAATAAAGGCATGCCACGCATGTCGGTTTACACCAGCTGGCAGGGCTGTGGCCACAACGATAATAAACTGGGAGTAACCAGTGCCGGGGAGGGTGTGGAGCGGCGGGAGCCCCTGGCAGGCGTGTGAAGTGGTGCAGCCACATGGAAAACAATCCAGCATCTCCCCAAAAAGTTAAACATAGGCCCACCACATGGCCCAGCAATTGCAGTTCTAGGGACATACCCCAAAGAACTGAAAATGGGTATTCGAATAAAAACTTGTATACACGTGTTTACACCAGCATCATTCAAAACAGCCAAGAGTTGAAAAGCACCCAAGTGCCCATCATCTGAGGAATACATTTTATGGAGTCAGATGTTTCCAACAAAAAGTGACGCAGTAAAGTAGCACTCTCCAGAGTGACACGCAGCAGAGTGCGTGATGATCCCAGTTCAGTTCGCACCTGTGGGGACTTGCCCCATGCACCCATCCAGAGGTTCGTGGAGCACCGCCCGGGGGAAGGCGTCGTGTTGTATGTTAGGTGCTGGTCTCCTGGAGGGTGCCCCTGTAACAAAGGTTATGGAGCTTATATTCTAGTTAGGGAGACAGAAAAGAACGTTTTCTATAAATAAATGATAACGTGTATCAGAGAATGGTGAGTGTGGTGGTGGTGTTGGTGGGGGTCCCAGGGGGGAGGGAGGGTTGCTATGGTAAATGGGATGGGTCAGGTGAACCCCACTGACATGTGATGTCACAACAGACACAGGAAGCCATGATGGGGTGAGCCATGCAGGTATCGGGGGGAAGAGCGTGGGAGGCGCAGGGAACAGCAGGAGCCCGCCTGTGTGCTGGGAACGCAGCACACTAACTGTAGAGCAGATGCCTTCCCGTCGCCAGCGGCCCAACAATACTTTGTGGGTCTTTCTGGGAAAACCTGTCCTTCCCCTCGGCCTTTGTTTCTTCAACTACAAGATGCCGGGTGGTGGGGGCACCATTGGTCTGGGTACAAAAAGACCCGAGACTGTCCGCACAGAGGCACCGCTGGTAGTTGCGTGATGACTAGGAGGCCCTCCTCGGTTACGCCGTGACCCCTGCTCTCCTCCGTGGCAGACGGAGGAGGCACGGTGTCCAGCACTGTTGTGGGCTGAAAGACAAGCTCATCACGAAGGAGAGAATGGTCACCCGGGACCACCCCCTTCCCCCAGGGAACATGGCTTTGAAGCTGACCTTCGCTTGCCACTCTGCATCCCAAGAGCCCCTCACATCGCCGTGGGCCTGGCCATGCGGGAGGTTCACCATGACCCCTTGCGGCTCAGGACTCATGAAATACAATGGCACACGACACCGCCATCCGCAGTCACCCGGCAGGCTCCACACAGATTTGTTTGTTTATGGTGTGAAATCACATAATTCGGAATATTGTGTTGGTGATGGTTATTGTTTTGTATAATTACATTAATTAGCCAGGAAAATAGCAAGCAGATGCGAGGCTGCATTCAAGGCAGATGAGGACAAGGGGACCCAGCCGATGCCCAGAGTGAACCCTACACACTAAACTGGTCGCTTTGGAAATACTCATGTGTGCACACCAAGTACACGCCAAGTGCACGCACAGACACTCGGGGGGAGGGCGCTGGGGGCTCTACTCCTAAAAGGCATGGGTCCCATTTTGTCTTTTTGCTTTTTATTATTTTTAAATTTATTTCTCAATTACCATGGACATGTGTTCATCAGGGTCTGCAGAAATGCTCTTTCGGCTGCAGAGACTTATCGCGAGATGGCGTTCTTCATGCCCTCCAGCTTTCGGCAGCCCCTCCCCGCCTGGCACTTTGCGTGTTTAATTAAGGGACAACGTACACACCATACTATTCACCTTTTGCAGTGTCTGGGGGTAGGACTTTAGATGAGCGGCCGCAGTGGTGCAGCTACCAGCAGAACCCAGCCGCAGAAGAGTACCACCGCGCTGTCCGAAGGGCCCAAAGTGCCCCCGCCTCTCTCAGCCAGCCCCTTCCTCCGCCCCCAGCCCCTGGCAGCCACAGGCCTATTTCCGTCCCTGTAGTATTGCCTTCCCAAGAATGTCATATAGCCCTGGCTGGTGTAGCTCAGTGGACTGAGCCTGGGCTGCGAACCAAAGGGTCGCCAGTTCGATCCCCAGTCAGGGCACATGCCTGAGTTGCAGGCCAGGTCCCCAGTGGGGGCCATGTGAGAGGCAACCACACATTGATGTTTCCTTCCCTCTCTTTCTCCCTCCCTTCCCTTCTGTCTAAAAATAAATAAATAACATCTTAAAAAAAAGAATGTCATATACATAGAGTCATCACTGGGGTCACTTTCTAAGTCTAGCTTCTTTTGCTTAGCAGACCCATCCAAGTCCTTGTGTACTCAGCCCCGTGAGGAACAATGCCAAGTCATGCTGTGTCTCCTGGGCTCTCCCACCTCCCAGGGAGAAGCCAGGGATGGCCTCATGGGGAATCAGAACCACCAGCCTCACCCAGCAGTAACGAGGAGCTCGTTCTTGGGGGTCAACAGAGACTAAGTGGGCAACCAGACTTCTATCCACACTCTTCTCCTGCAGAGCAATACCAAAGAATGCCAGCTAAAGCAGAAGACTTAATAATTCAGACTCTCGTGACGTAGCACCCAAAGCGTCCATGTTTTCATCAAAATCCACTTACAACAAGAGCCGGGAAGAGCTCAAACTGAACGAAAAGAAGACAGCCCATGGGTGCCAGCGCTCTTGGCGCTCTCTGACAAAGATGCTAGAGCAGCGATCATCAGCATGCTTCCACGGACACTCACAAAGGTACTTGGAACAAATAAGAAAGAAAGTCTCAGCAAAGAAGTAGAAAATTAAAAAAGCAACCAAATGGAAGCTTCAGAACTGAAAAACAGTGCAAAAAACGTTTTGAAAATTCAGTGGATGGGCTCAACAGCAGAATGGAGGGAGGGAAAAAGAATCAGTGAATTTGAAGACAGCACAAGAGAAATCTGCCAATCTCAACGATGGAAAGGAAATAGGTTGAAAAAGTAAACAGAGCCTCTGAGACCTGTGGGAGCATCACATTCCTGTCATCGAGTCCCGAAAGGAGAGGACAGAGGGGACTTGGCAAAAGCCGACTAAAAACTTCGGTTTGGTAAAAGACTTCAACCTATGGTTTCGGGAAGCCAGTGACCCCCAAACAGGATAAACCCAAAGAAATCCTCACCAAAACATGCCAGTCAAAACTTCCGAACTATAAAGACAAAGAAAGACGTTTTTGAAAGCAGTGAGAAAGAAACGGCCCCTTACCTGCATGAGAAAACAAATTCTAATGACAGAAGGTTTTCTCATCAGGAACTCGGAGGCCAGGAGGAAGTGGCAAACCTTTTTTCAAGGGTGAAAGAAAGAATTGTCAACCCCAAATCCTGTACATCCAGCAAAAAGATCCTTCTTGAACAAGGGGGACATCCAGACATGCACAAATGATGGAAAACAAAGAGAACATGTCTCCAGCAGACTTACTCTAGAGGAATGGCCCAAGAACATTCTCTAAACAGAAAGAAATGAATAAAAGAAGGACAGTTGGAACACTGAGAAGGAAAACAACAATGGAAAGAATAAAAATATAGGTGAATGCAGTATTTCCTTTTAAACTTCCTAAATGACGTTTGATGCTTATGGCAAAAATACCTCTGTCTGATAGGGCTCTGAGTATCTTCAGGAGAAACACTTCGGACGATTATAAATGGGGGAAGGAAGAGGCGGGTGGGGTTTCTGTACTGCAGCCAGTAAACAGTGACACCCATAGACGGCGAAGAAAGCGGCCTCCGAGGGAGCCCGCCCAAACCACAGCCCACAGACGCCATCTCTCTGCACCCTCACGGCCTCGGATTGGAGGTGCTGAGTCTGCAGCCCTCTCCACAGTGAAACCGGGGCCCCCCGTGCAGCCGAAGCATGAGCCACCTGCAGCTGGGTCCGCACAGAGGGGCCCTCCCTCTGCGAGCCCTGCTTCCTTCCGCACAGCCCGAGTCATTATGAGCCCTGCCGGGGGCCCCCAGTCCCCCAGTGCACCCCACACCTCCCGGTGTCCATCACCTGCTTCCTGCCCACACGCCAGAGGGTCACCCATTGTTTGCTCAGCAATTCCAGACAAAGCTCCAGCCTGGCTGAGGCAGCCAGCTTCGCCGCTGCTCAATGGCCAACCCCCAGCTCCGCCAGAGAGGCCTGGACGTCTTCCAAGTTCGCCCTTTCTGGAGAATTCTGTCTGCACCCCAGGGTGCCACACGGAGTGCCGTATGTCTTACGGTGACTCTTTTATTACAGTTCATCAGTGTGGCCTCCTGGGTGAGCTCTGTCTCCTGATGAGATAGTCTACCACGGAACTGGGGCCGGGAGCGGTCCCCACAGATGGGGCCTGGGGCTCCCGGCCCTGCCCTCGCACTGGACTGCGATGCTGAGTTCCTCGCCAGGGCAGTGGCATCACAATTCATCATGCTGTCACCTGCGGTTGGATGTGATAAAGTGCCAACAGGAGCACGTGCCTCAGGAGCTCACAGGGCTCCGGGCTTGCCACCTGGCAGTGACGATGGCTGAACGAGTTTTGCTGTGAGACAAATTTTTTTGAGTGCCCTGGAGCGCTTAGAGAGAAAATGACAAGCTCAGTTTCATTACTACCACCTCGGGTCATGGTCATAGAGCCAGACAGCCCTAAACGAATCTCTTGTTTCCTAGAACCACAGCACCGACACAGATGGGCAGCAAACACGAAATTTAACGGGCACGCAGCTAGGTTAGAATGGCCATTGTGTTCGGTCTCACCAAGTTTCTCATGTGATAATCAGGACCTTAATCAGGTAGGAGTGAGCTCCCAAAACACGGAGGAAGGACATCCTTTTAGAGCTGGAGACACAAACATTGTCAACCCCCAAGTCATCATGAGCCCCTTTTTCTCCAGGGTCCATGGGTCTTCCTCAGCTTGGAAACCCGTGACACCCTCACTTGGGGCCGATGCTTTGAAAGGGGTGGTTCATTCTTCTCAGAACTCACCACCACAACCCCCTGTTGCCCAAAGACCAGTGACTGAAGTCGAATGCCAGCCAGATCCAGGGGCACAGGTACGCACTATGGCCCAGAAGGGAACAGCTTTCCCACCAAAGAAGTCGCAGGCCCTGGCCGATCTGTATCCACGGAAACCTGGGGCACGTGCGTGTGTGGTTGGTTGGACTGGAAGGGTGTTATTCCAAGAAGGGCAGAAATCAACGCTGGCAATCGGGCCAAATTCCTTGAGAGGACTGGACCAACTATCAATTTACTGTGCCAGTTGTGCAGCTGGATGTGGCTTTAACAGCTTACTTGTTTGTCTTACAGAATCCTGGCACCTTGGTCATCTGCAGGGAGGCTGAGATGCCAAGGTTTCTCTGGCCTGAGGTGGACGAGGAAGTCGGGTAAATAGGAATGCCAGACCGGAAGTATCGTGCGCAACTATGGAAGCCACCCAGCCCCCAGCGCCAAGCCTCAGAAAGACCCAGAAGTCTCTGCGGTGACCAGGGCATTGAGCACTGCTTGAGGAGGGGTACTGGGTCCCTGGCACCCTCCATGGTGGCTCTTTCCTCTGGCCCCACCTGACTGCAGGGATGCCACCCTGAGGCTGGGCTCCCTGGTTTTGATGGGATGAGGGAATCCCAGGACGGCAGAGGCCAAGGGGCAGCGCTCGGTTGTCAAAGGAAGAGTGGGCAGTAGCGACGTGGCATCAGTCTGCATTCTTTGGGTCTCAGAGATCTCTAGCAGGAGCTGATCCATCCAGGTGTCCCTCACAGTGACACAGAGGGTCAGCCTATGGGGACATTGCTTGATCTGCATAACAAGAAACACTCTAAGGACGGTAGCTAGTAACCTGGCTTCGTCACCAAACAGAGACCCACGCCCTTCTTCCAGGTTTCAGAGCTGAGTCGGCTCGCAGGCCCGGGGGCCCGTGATTGACGGGAAGCCTGGGGCCCCTCGGAAAAGGACGCTGTATTATTGTCACACAGACACTCTATAAATCTTCCTCCTAGTCTTCCCTGAAGAACCTATGGCCACCTACTAGTTTGACTGTGATTTTAGGGACAAGTAAATATTCAGATTTTTCAGGGATAACTAGATACTCCAGAAGGTCAAGAACCCAGGGCAGCTGAGGTTCTGCCCCGAGGGCAAGTGGGGTCTGGAATGGGAAAGTCATCCATATAAAATTCAGCCTAAGGGCCAGTTGGCACAGGGGGGATGGGAGGAACTGAGTGTCTGAGTTCTATGTGTGCTACATGAGTGCGTTTATTTACACATACTGATCGTTCTCTGCTTCTTCCTCCTTCCTATGTAACAATTTAAAACATGAGTTATTGCGGGTTAATTTTATACTTAGTCTTTTGGAAATAGAAGATGTTGGAAGGACATTCCAGGAAGGAGAGGCTTCCTGAGATTTCCAGCAGGGACCAGGGGGTGGGTTGAGAAGTCTGGGTACGAGGCGGTCCGCAGGAGCCAGCCCTGAGGCTCCTCCTTATCCCTGGGGCCTCAGCCTACCTCTAACCTGCCTGCATCCCCACACGTGCTTGGCCCACACGCACCCGTCTGTGTCTGGGCGTCCATGGAGAACCGCTGCTCACCCCACCCGTGCAGCCAGTGAGCTCTACCCCACTGGTGTCCAGACCCCTGACACACACCCACGTCCCCCTGCACTCTCGGGGGCTGCTGATTGCTCCCTCCACCCAGGGTACCAGATGGAGCTCCCCACACACACACGCCATGTCTTAGAGCCGGCCACTCTTTGTAGCATTAACAATTCGGGAGTGGAACTTCTCTGGCTGAATCTACTCTGTGGCTCCGACTTCCTGATTGGAGCCAGGCTGCTGCACCAGGACAGGTCACATCTCCGGCCGCACAACAGAGCAAACCTCAGCACATCCGAAGGACTGAAGTCACGCAGCACGTGTTGTCTGGCCACGGGGGGAGCGAGCTGGAAATCCGCAATAGAAAGATAACAGGAAACTCCACACACTGGGAAACCAAGCAGCGTGCTACTCCACAACCCACAGGTCAGGGAGGAAATGTCCGGAGTAACCAAAAAACACATCGAATGAATGAAAGTGAATACACAACCTCTCGGGTTGGGAGCCACAAGTACAACCACGAGTTAGTGGAACTTTATGACACCAGGTGTTTCTCTGAGAAAAGAGAGAGTCTCAAATAAGTAAGCCAAGCTCCAACCTCAGTAATCGAGTGAAAGGAAAGCATAGCAAACCCAAAGCAGAAGGAAGGAAATAAGGAAGAATAAGGAAGAAATTGAGGAAATGAGAACAGAAAAATAATAAGGTCCATTTTTAAAAAGCTTGTTCTTAAATAAGATAATAAAATTGATCTTTAGACTCTTCACAAAGATTGAGAGAGGAAGACGAGAAAAGATACAAACCCCCAGCCCAGGCTGCACCTGCTGACTCTGCAGATGCTGGAGGACGGAGTAACTCCACTCACGCAAACTCAGTACTTAGGTCAGACAGGCCAGCTCCCTGAAAAGCTCGAGCTATCGCCACCCTCCAGATACGCAGGAGGTCATTTGGATAACACATAACTATTCAGCAAAAAATGAAATATGCAGGCAAAGGTCTAACAAAACATGCGTTGGACCTCAACGCTTAAAAACTACAAAACACTGGCGAAAGAACTCAGAGAAAAGCAAAAATATTTAAAAAAATAAAGATACGTATTGTGTTCATGGACTGTAGGACTACAGATTGTAAAGCTGTCAGATCTCCCCAAGTTAATACGCAGGCTTAATTCTTTTCCTATCAAAACCCCAGTGAGAATATTTGTGGGCGAAGACAAGATTATTCTAAAATTTAGATAGGAAAATAAAGGAATGAGAAAAGCTCAGTTTTGGACAAGGGTAATAAAATGGGAGGAATCAGCCTATTTGATTTGAAAATGTATTATACAGCTGCAGTAATCCAGACCATGTCGTATTGGTGAGGAAAAGACACATCAATTTAAAACAGAGTTTAAAAAAACAAGTAAGCCCATACAAATATGCCCAACTGGTTTCTAACAAAGGCCCAAAAGTGACTTACTGGGGAGAGTACAACCGTTTTAACAACTAGGGTTGGAGCCCTGGCTGGCGTAGCTCAGTGGATTGAGCACGGGCTGCAAACCAAAGGGTAGCCGGTTCGATTCCCAGTCAGGGCACAGGCCTGGGTTGCAGGCCAGGTCCCCAGTGAGGGCTATATGAGGAGCAACCATACATTGCTGTTTCTCTCCCTCTCTTTCTCCCTCCCTACCCCTTTATCTAAAAATAAATAAATAAAATCTTTTAAAAAACTCAAAAAACAACTAGGGTTGGAGCCATCAACCTCTATTAACAAAAAAATAACTCTCAACCTAAACCTCACATCTTACTTACACAAAAATTCACTCAAAATGTGAAATAGGCTTAAATGTAAAATTACAAGGCTCTAGAAAAAAATAGGAGAAAATCTGCAGGAGCTACGACACAGGGAAGAGTTTTTATGCTTAACACTGAAAGCGTGAGCCCTAGGGGGAAGCTGGTCAAGTGGACCTCATCAAAATTAGAACTATTTGCTCTATGGCTGTCTCAGCTACCAGAAAAACATATTTGCAAACCCCGTATAGGACAAAGGACTCATATCTAGAATATACAAAGAACGATGAAAACTTAACATTAAAAAAAAAATCAACAACAATCCAATCAGAAAATGGGCCAAAGAAGATGTTCAGGTGCATGAAAAGACGTTCAACTTATCAGCCGCCAGAGAAATGCAAATTAAACTCACAGGGACGTACGGCTGCACACCTGTCAGATGGCAGAAATGAAAAACTGTGACACCACCAGATGACGCTGAGACACAGAAAGGCCAGGGACCCTCGGGCGAGGGTGTGAAGTGGGACAGCCATTCTGGAGGAGAACTGGGCAGTTTCTCCTCAAAAGTTTTGCGTGTGGTCCCCGTTCACCCCGGAAACCGCACTCCTGGGCCCACGACCTACAGAAGTGAGAACTTCCGTTCACCTGGCAGCCCAGCCACGTCTATCCAGCCAAAAGCCAGAACTAGCCCGGATGGCCCTCACAGAGGACCGTTTCAGCCACGGCGGTCAGTCCATATGGTAGAATATCACTCAGCAATAACAGGGGGCGGGGGGTGGGGGGGACTCTCAATACCTGGAACAGTTCAGGTCACTCTCCAGAGAATCACACAGTGTGGAAAAGCCAATCCCAAAAGCTACACACTGGTTCCATGTATATAACATTCTTTTAAAATTTTTTTTTTTATTTTTCAGTTACCGTTCCCTTTCAATATCATGTTACTTTGGTTGCAGTGTGTAGCATAGTAGTTAGGTAGGTCATCATATACTTTACAAAGTGGTCCCCCTGATATTTCCAGTCCTCACCTGGCGCTGTATGTAGGTATTTCAACATCACTCCCTATACCTCTGTGCTGGACTCTGCTTCCCTGTGACTACATGTAATGTTCTTGAAATGACAAGTCCTGGGACCGGAGAGGGGTTCCCCAGGATTGAGAGGAGGAAAGTGGGATGGACTTGAGGGTGGCCACCAGGGGTCCTGTGGTGACGGAAATGGTTGTGGCTTCACTCTCTGGATGTCAAGCTCCCCCGGTTGTGGGCCACAGGGTGGGACGCGTGGGGGAAAGTGGATCAAAGGGACCGGGGATCTCTCTGGATTATTTCTTAGAGCTGCAGGCAAATCTCCAACAACCTCAAAACACAAAGGCGAATTTATAAAAATAAGAAATAGTAAGGAAGTACATAAAGGGAGAATTGAAACAGGAACGACCTCCCCCACCTGTGGGTTGATGGTATTTGCTGTCATGTCTGTCGTCCACCTACGGCCACGGCCTTGGCTCTGCATGGCACAGGCCAGCCGGGAGAAACAGCGACTCAATGGACACGCACGTCATTTCCCTTGACTTAGTTTTCCTGGTACCGACTCCCTTCTCCTTAGGTGCCTCTATATTCAAAGGACATTTCACATCACCGCCCAAGGAGAAAAGGCCACCCCGTGGCTGTGTCTGCACAGAGACCCTAAGGAAATGACAGTGCAAGCTGTGAAGACCAACCACGGCCTCTCACTCGGTCACCAGCAAAAGTAGAACAAAGCCTTCCTACAGATGCTCCTGACGGGCTCTGCAGAAATTCCCTGAGCACGGCCACTGCCAGGTAGCCCGGCTGGACACTTGCGGGTGACCCTGCTCACGTGGATCTTCCCCTCCACGACCTCCCCTCGCCCCCAGCTTCCCAGTCGAAGGGCAACCTTCATCTGTCTGCTGGCTTTCTCCGAATCTTCCCACAGTCCTCGTGATTCCTGCAGAACGCTTGCTCTAATTAGTAGTTGCCTTGTGATCCTAAATGATTGATCTTTCCTGGGGCAATGGAATGGGGCCGGTGAAAAAGGCACGTTATTAGACGGGCCCTGACGCTCATTCTGCTTTTCCCAGTCAGCCGGTGTTACCATGCTGCCAGGTTGCATCCTGTTCCCCGAGGCACGGGGGGCCGATAACATCTCGGTCTTCATTCTTACAGAAAGATTTGCTGCGGGAACAGAGACCCACGTCACCTCCCAGAACTCAGGCTCCAGCCTTATCTGACAGGCCCTCCCACTCTTAGCTATTTTGGAGACTGGGAAACCAAACACGTGTAGAAATACACGGTCCAGAGTCCACGGTCCCTTGTAAATCACATTGAAAAATGCTCCCCTTGGGCGGCTGACCGGTAGGACAGCCGTAAATCATGCCACTATTGAGGATCTCGATATGTAGAGCCTACTGTACATTTCTTTTTGCAGGCTCCGGGGCTGATGTAAGCGATGTCTCGAAGCCACTCACACCTGCGGTTGGGTTCGGTCTGTCGTTGCCCACGAAAACACCGTGGACAAAGCCACCGATTTTTCTCCCAGCTCGTTTTCACGTTCAGTGCGATGTGGACTGTGGATCTGGCTCCTGACAGTCATTGGGAACTGCAGTCAATATTTTAACAAACGCAACAGTGCGGCGGTGGAGGGAGAGCACCCAAGAGAATTACTCAACTGGGTCAGGCCCCATTGTACGTAGCGTTTTCTTTATAACTGTGCGCTCGAAGACACATACATCAGTCAGAGCACAGTAAAAAAAAATAAATAAAAAAAAAAGAGAGCTTGTTGTTTGTTTGTTTTTTAACTGACACCTTCTGTATACCTATCTTGCACAGCACATTACATACCTTTAAGAAGAGGGATGAGTTTTCGGCTGATAGTGTTCAGATTCACACGCAAACGGCCTGGCCTGAAACAGAGAATGCATCCACAGCCTCGGGAAAAACAGATGGGCTGGCCATCCAGAGAGAGGGGGCCCAGGGACCCTCCTCCCAGAGCAGGGAGTTGGCACCTGTCTGCTGGGGCGGCGTCTCAGGCATCTTCCTCGGTCCCGCTCTGCAGGGCAGAGAGAGACTCCCCGCAGTTTAAAAAAGAAAAGAAAAGAGGACGACCCCCCCGCCACCCCCCGGCTCGGCCTTTGAGTCAACTCTGCGTCTAATGGAGAAAAAGCGCAGTGAGGAGCGCCCTGGAGCAGACTCAGAGATGAAACTCGCCGTGGCTCAGAAATAGGAAGTAAATTCATGTCTATACGTTCCTTCATGTCACAGTAGCAAGCGCTCGAAAACAGGAAGAGAAGGAAACACAGAGAAGGAAAACGCTAGAGATGCAGCTCACGACTCTAGTGACTATTGGTCTAACAACCCCTGGAGAGAGACCATGGCCTGGAACGGGGGTGTGCCGCCCCCCCACATTACAGACCAGGGGGCTCTGTGTGGGTGGAGAGCCGAGAGCCAGCGGGGTCATTTTTCTGGCCCTGGGGGGAGGAAGGAGCATCATTAAAGCCTCCCGTGTGAGCCTGGGAGCTCCCGAGGGCCCAGAAAGGCACCTGACCCCTCCTGCTGCAGGTGATGGCAGCAGAAGACCGCCCAAGGGTCCCTGTAGGGCCACCTTCACTCAACACGTCCACACCGGGTTCAGTGTGGAGTTTTTGGCGTTGATTTTTATTTTGAACATATTGCACTGAACTACGACCTTGATGGAGGGGTTCTGAACGCCCCTTAAATTCTGCGCCCACGATGAGCTCCTCTCTCAGCCCACCCGCGTCCCTGCCCTGGGCTCTGTGGCTTTGGAAAGCGTAAGCTCGGGAGTGATGGAGGGTGAAAAATCCAATTATGCTAAATGGTGGGGGCTTAGAAGCAAAACGGATCTCTAAACCAGAAAAGGAACTAATGGTGAGAAACACATTTGGGGTGAGCCGGGGCCACTGCAGGCAAAACTGGCCATGCAGAGTGGCGTGTGTTAACTCCTTCAGGCTGGTTCTCATGGGGGAGAGAGGCTTCTTCAGCCTCTCTGAAGCCCACTTTGCCTTCAGGAACACCCAGCTGCAGGTGGACCAACGCCTCCTGTTCACTAGATGGGGCTTGGGGTGGGGGGGTTTCATCTGGCTGGGTAAGCTGGGCTTTGAACCAGATTATGCAGATTCCCATGGCTTCCACTCCTGGAACCGCCATATTGGTGAGTAGGCACCTGGCTGGCAATGTGAGCCATGAGCAAACGTGTAAGAGGCTGCAGGGGGCGTGTGCAGCTGAGAATAGGAGAGGGACAGGTGCACAGTCAGCTGACATCAACCCCAGCATCCCTTCCCCTCCCTGGGAGCACCCAGACCCAGCAACCAAGGAATAAATGCCTGCTGGGCACTGACACCTGCATCCAGTCTGATTGATTGGGACTAGCACCTCTGCTGCTATTAAGTATAGTAAGAGCCCCACCCCCCAGGCCATATGACATATAAACACAGTCCTGGGGCAACCCAAGGGAAGAGGGTTTGGGGAGCCTTCCTGGAGGAAGTGACAGAGAAGTTGGGCATTGCAGGATGCATAAGAGTTTGACAGGCAGAAGCAACAGCGAGAAGTCAGCTAGGGAGGCCTGAGCACGCACAATAGTTGGAGACGCGTGAGAGCTCTGCTGCCCCAAACGGAGAAGTCACGGGCAGCCACGGACGTGGGGAGGGAGAGGAAGGCACTGGGAACGTGGGCTCGTGTGGCCAGCAAAACACCCCGCTCTCATGCTGAAGAGACGGGCCCTTCCCCAGAGCAGGGAGAACCCCCCAGCTGCTCAAGAGCAGGGAGCTGTGGAAAAGGAGCAGGCCGGGGTGAGCGAGGCTCCCTGCAGGGGCCTAGGCGGCGGCCCCCCAAGTTTCACCAGGGAAGTCCCCAGGACAAGCCTGTGCCTAGAGCCTGACAAGGCCTAGTTTGCCCTTTTCCTCCCGAGCCACAGTCCAAATGCCCCTCGTGAAGATAAACTCATGCAAAGGCTTCCTGTACAAGACCTACTTTTTGAAAAATACCTTTGGAGTTGATTAAAAGTAAATATCTCTACAATTGAGTGGATAAATAAAATGTGGCGTATTCCTACAACGGAGTAGCATTAGGCAATTAACAGGAAGGAGGTACCGCTGTGGCCGGTGGCTCCGTTGGTTGGACCATCGACCCATGCACAGAACGGTGGCAGGTTCAATCCTGGTCAGGGCGCCTGCCTAGGATGCGGGTTCAGTTCCCGCACCCCCCTCAGTGTGCATATGGGAGGCAACCGATGGATGTTTCTCTCTCTCTCTCCCCTCCTCTCCATCCTTCTCTGTCAAAAGCAATGAAAAAACGTCCTCAGATAAAGATAAAAAATAAATAAAAATGAAAATAAAGGGAACCTTGAACATGTTGTGCTCAGTGAAAGAAGTGTGCAGAGCAGCAAACCTGCGGACAGAAAGCAGGTGAGCACTTGCCGGGGCCTGGGGGAGGAAGGGGGGAGAGTGCTGATGGGTATGGAATTCATTTGGGGGAAACAGAGAATGTTCTGGAATTACTTAATAGTGGCAACGACACAACTTTGTGAATATACTAAAAACCACTAAATGGCACACTTTAAACGGATAAACGTTATCGTATGTGAGTTATATCTCAATATAATAAATACATAGCTCCCCTTCCAGTTTTTCTAGGCGCCATGATGTAATTCAACTCCCCAGAGCAGGTGGCAGACGGCCAATGAGCTACGCAAGTGGCAACAGTCACCAAAGAAAAAGAAATTTCCAAAGAACGGTGAACTTGCTTCCTCAGGTCTTTTATTCCCAAGGAAACAAACAAAAAAAGAGATAGGATCACTCCCTTGCCAAAAGCCAGGCTCACTTGGCAAAATTGCAGCCTGCAGTGGCTGTTTAGTATGGCAAAGCTATCTCGGAGAAAAAGCCATAAAACCAGGCGAAGGCGTCAGACGTCCTGGGGGTCTGAGTGGGAGCAGGCGAAAGGAGGAACGGGGCTGGGGGTGATGCCACACGCTCTGCCGCCCCAACAACACACATGGCCAAGGGAGCCCAGCGAGGTCCCCTGGCCTCCTCCAGTCCCCAAGTGTTCAGTGGCACAGCAGGAGGCCACAGGGAGGGGGCTGGCCACGGCTGCCGCCCCCGCCCCCGTGGCTGCTCTGCAGTCTGCCACCCAGCCTCCCCATGGGAGCTGGGCGTGTGAATGAGTCTGAGCAGGAAACCTGGGGCCCAGGGACCCAGCCGGGCCTCACCAGCGAGCAGGGCACTGAAAAGTGCTTCTCCGTGCCTCGGATGAGTCAAAGCAATAGTGGCTACAAGACAGGACTCTCCAGATGGTCCCCGCATCTGCTGCCTGCCCCTCCCCGCCCCCCACCCCGATGGCTCTCTTCAAAGCACTGAACTAAGCCTAGCACCGCATCCTGGTCCCAGAAGTGACAAACGGATGATGATAACGGGGGCATATGTGTGTGTGTGCGTACTTCAGCACTCTCATCCATGCTGGGGACCACTCGTGTGAAGAATCCAGACCACATCAGAGCTCTCAAGACAGCCTGTCACCCCTGCTTGGGAGACTTGGAAAGGGACAGCCACGGCACCTCTCCCTAGCACACACACCCGCCATGCTGGTTGGAGGGTCAGCCTTAGTCACTGTCTGCTGAGTGCCACGCCCATCAAACCCCTCACTCCCAGAGCAAACTCAGGCTTCACAGGGGAGACCTACTAAGTCACAAACCAGGTGGGACCTGCCTGGCAGGTAAAGCTGAGAGGTGCCTGGCCTCGGCCTCCCACTGGGCACGGGGCTTAGCAAGGGGCAGGCTGTGGGACACGGGCCCCTCTGCGCGTTGGGGATACACGCACTCAGGTTTCCATTTAAGCCTGTCTCCTCAACGGGTTTGGTTCCCTCCCCCACCCAGCCCTCGTTGTCAAAAGAGGGGTGCCGCCCCGGCCCCAGAGGAAAGGAGCCCTGCACAGCTGTGTGACACAGTGCCAATGGCTGCTGCTGTCATTTCATGTGGGTCGCGCCGCGCCCTGCAGTGTGATTGGCACGAGAACCCCAGGCAGCCACCCGCCCACGCGTCCCCAAGGCCACTTCCACAGTGTTTTTACTTAAAACACGATGCATCCAGCCAGTTTTTGATCATCCATGGGAGAGAGGGGGTCAAGGATCAGTAGAAGAATTGAAATGGAAACGTTATTTCCACCGAGAACTTCCTCCGCCTCCTTCCGACCTCCTTTCCTCAGAGGAGAGAGGCGCGGTTTCGAGGTGGAAGGGGCCCCGGCCTGGACAGGACACACTTTGGCACCGGCTCTCAGGGCACAATGAACAATGCCCTTCCTTTCAGTGGGGCTGGGGAGACAAGGGGCTGGACACTGCGTGCTTCGTTCCTCTCACTGAGCTGCATGTCATCGGTGTTGATGTTTACAACGTACTGCTTCAAAGTGGCTTGCTCTTAACCACTTAGTGTGCCCCGGCTGTCATTTCAGTTGGTGTGGTCATAATATATGTTTGTAATGGCCACTGAAATAACTCCCTAAGTATTAACTTTTTAAAAAAGGTACCACCCGCCCCTGGCGTAGATCCTAGAGCAGAAAGACAGTGTTCGTGAACACGCGGCTGAGACCCAGGTGAAGTCTGGAGTCCAGCTACTGTCATGCGTCTCGGGGTGACAAATGCCCGAGCTCCAGGGAGCTACCCACCGAGGGAGGGGACCGAGGGGCATGGGAACCCCCTGTGCTCACGCTGCAACCTTCCTGCAAACCTACAACGACCCCAAAGGGACAAGTTGATTAAAAAGAAAAAAAAAATCCTACCTAAATATAAGGAAGTTAAAAAGAGTTTTTTAAAAAAGAAGGAGGAGGAGAACCCCCGGGGTCAGCCCTGAGGACTCCCCTGGCCCAGGGACAGGCTGGGCTTGGGGCTGGTGGGGGGGGTCTCTGGCCCAGAGGCCTGAGTGAGGCAGCAGGGAGATGCCTGTTGCCATGACTAGCAGCTCGGTGGGCAGAGGGCAGAAACCCTCTAACTCACAAGTTTTCCCAGTGGTTGCGGTCCCTTCTCCCTGCGCAGGAAAGGCTGTTCGGGAAATACATGCCTGCCCCCAACCCTTTCCAGAACAGCCCCATCCAACTGGCTCCCAGCTGCGAGCGTGATGCATGAAGCCTCACGGTGACAGGGCTGTCAGCCCTGTGCCCTCCCACTGCCATTGCCTCTGAAGTCCCGGCCCCAGGCCACCGCCCCTGGCTGCGCTCACCCCGAGCCACACACAGAGCAAGCGCCCGCAGCAGACGGGGAAGCAAGGGGAAGGAGGATGCTCCGTCTCCCGACAGGCTGCATCCCGACGTAGCAAGACGCGATGCGTCTTTTGAACACTTGGCTCTCAGACTCTCAGTCACAGCGCAAAAGCGAAACCTCAATTGGCGCCTGAGGCGACTTCGCTGGCGTCACCCACGGCTTTGGCAGATGAATTTTTTAGACCAGAAAGAAAAAGCCTTACACTTCAGCAATGGGAAAAACGGGTTCCCCCTCCTCCTACTCTCAAAAGTTTCTTACGTAGTTTATTTTCGTTTTTGTTTTTATTGTTGTTTGTGCTTTAAAGGGGAGAGCTCACAGGGCTGGGAACAAACTGGCCAAGACCCCGCCCTTACCCCTATCCCTTGGGAGCCAAGCTAATCGGCACCTTTGAGTTGTATTTACAAAAAATGGTATGTTTCAAACATGTCAATGAACAGATTAGAACACGGATCTCTCTATCAGGCCCTGCTGGCTGCCTCTCCAAGCCGAGAATCCTTCCGTCCTATCGAAACCCAACAGCGGCTGTTCCTGAGTCGAGGCCTGACCTGCGCCGCCCCGGGGTTCCTCCTCCTCTCTGGGGCTCGTGTCTCATGTTCTGGCTCCGTGTCCCCCATCTTATCCTTCACCTGTGCTCTCGCCGTAAGTCCCCCAAATCTTTTTCGGACGGAAGCAGAGCTCATGTTATAAGCTACCCAGTTTCCCTCCAAAGGCAGAGTACAGAATCCCCTCTACACCCAGAGGGAAGAGCCAGCGTGAGCTGGGTGTCCCCGCTTGGACTACGCGTTCCTTAAAGCTATGGACGAAACGCCAGCCCTCTTAGCCGACCGAGCTCTAAGCAGGCCCCTGGTGAGCCACTGTGGACTGGCACCTCTTTGTTGAGAGAATAGAAGTTGTCTGTGGCTTTTTCAAAGAAAGAGTTCACCCCAGCACGAGCAGCAGGGCAGGAATGCCCTCTCGGAGGCCACACTGGCCTGAGTGTCCTCAGGGCCTTGCCCCTCTGTCGCTCAGCATGGTGGGGACACCCAACCTCAAATGTACCCTTCTCAGAGTGTGTTGCTGGGCCCTGAGGACAGTCAAACATGTTCATCCTGCCTCCCAATCAGGCCTTGGCAGCCACAATTAGGCACTTCGCCTTGTGGGCCTAGGAACGCGCACCCCCCCCCCCACCAAGCCCGCTCCCTGGGAAGCCCCGCCCAGGAAGACACGCCAGTGCGGAGGGCCAGGCCGAAATCAGGCCCTGACCTTCTCCGCAGTCAGGCAGTGGGTCTGAAGCGTGCTTCCGATCTCGGCAGCTCTTTCCTGTTCTCTCGGAGTCCGGCGGTGCAGATTTTGGCTCAGAGAGGAAGAACCCAAGAGAGTGCAGGCTGGGAGCCAAAGCACGTGCTTGCAAAGGAAGGTGGGGGGGGATTCAGGTGTGGGTGGGGGATGGGGGTCAGGTGGGGAGTGGGCGGTGGACTCGGGAACACGGTCTGATGAGACCCTGCGCCAGCCGCTGAGTGGCCTACGGAGCCAGGGATGGCGGCGGTAGCCACGCAGGGTTTCAGTCCAACTATGCAGGCCGCAGCTCACTGAAGCCTGATCACGCACCTCCCCCTGGCCCCTCACAAAGCCGTCTCAGCCGTAAGGAAATCACACCTGCCCATCCTTGCTCTTGAGGGTGAAGCAGTCTCCTCTGCCTGCCTCCCCTTCCCAAACCCGGTTCTCATCTCTGCCTTTTAGCTCCTTACACTCCTACGAAGTCAGAGGCCCCACAGCGGCCCCGCCAGGGCCTGAGGTTCTCACCGCCTCCCACTGAACCTTCCTACCTTAGCTCTCAGGTGCCCTGCAAGCCTTCTGAGGTGCCTGCTCCCTGACCAGCCTGGCCCCCTGTACTGAACACAGTGATAATTAAGCATGACTTTCGTAATGATGCTAGCCCAAGAGATCAGGGACCTTCCTACCTCGTCACTGGCTCTGAGCCCACCACCGGCACAGGTGGGTCAGTGCACAAACGCCCCGCCCACCAAAGTGTTCTGCTTGTGCAGCTCACTCACCTACAGTCGCCTTCTTGCCCAAGGACCTCGTGCCCAAAGCCTACTGTCCCTCAAGGTTGATCTAAGTGCTGCCTCCTCCTCAGTGGCCTCCGGGGTCTCCCCAGTGGGAGGGGATCCCCCCAGCTGGAACCTCAGCAGCACATTCTCTGTGGCACATTGTGGGGGGGTATCTTTAGTATCTTTAGCAGCCTTCCATTGTCATGGATGTAGCTTGGTTTTCTGGATTCCGAGAACTTCCCGGGCAGAGCCCACTTTTCAGGTTGCTATAGCTCTTGCAGTGCCCGAGACGGCGCCTGGCCCACGGCAATGACCGATGGGAGGGAGGCGGTCATGGTGCACACCGTTTACAGCCCGTACAGGGGAGGCCACTCCGCCAGCCATGCCCAAGCACACCGCTGGGACCCGAGTAAATCGGCCCCACGCCAGCGTGCGTAGCCACAGAACCAGGCTCCACCCCCTCGGCAGGAGGAGGCGGAGAAACCCACCCCCCACCCACGTTCATGGCGCCCCTCTTACCTGGAGAGCATCTCCCAGCAAACTGGGGCTCAGTTGGCACGGACACTCAGCCCAACCCTATTCACCTTAAAGGCACAGACCCCAAACCCATCTCGGCTAAAACTGTTGCAAGTCTCCATCAAGAACTTTCCAGAAGAGTGCTCTCTCTTCAGAAAGCTGGGCCCAGAATCCAGGTGTTAATGCTCGTTTATTCACCTGGTTGAATCAGGGCAAGGGAGGGCATAGCACCCGCCCTTGAACCTAGATTGTATGTCTTCCCAGTTGTGGGCAAGTCACTCGACCCTTCCAAGCCTCAGGGAACTCATCTGTCCATCAGGGACAAGAACACCAGGCACTGCTGAAAATGAAGAAACAAGGGCTCCCCTGTCAGGTAGACCCATGGGCCCTGGAAATGTTAACTCAGCTCCCCTGTTAGGATGGTCCTCATCGACAGTCTCCAATCTGTCCAGGGAGAGGGGCTGCCTCCTCCTCTGCATGGAGGGGCAAGAGGGGCCTGGGGAGAGGTTACCCCAGGAGTCAGGAGCCATGTGGCTTGCCGAGGGCACACAGATCAAGGTGGCGAGTCACATGCTCAACACGCTCCCTCCGCCTCACCCATCCACCTCCACACCAGCCCCCTCGCATCCTCATCCAGCCCAGAGCATGTGTGTTTGCTTGCTCACACACACATACACACACACACACATGCCTCCTGCCCCGGCCCACATGCACGTGCACCCCAGAAATGGGGCCCTCTCGAGGGCCCAGCGTGCTCAGTACACCTGCCCTTGCCAAAAGCCCAGGGCTGGGGGACTATGCCCCTGCATCTCCCATCCAGGTAGGGTGGCCTAAGGGGCAGCCAAGTGTATTTGCATATAATTTGCATGTGTTGACACAACCCTTCCCAAGCTAACCTGCTATTACCGCTCCTCCCAGCCTGCTCTCCTCTGCACCCAACCTCCTTGCCCACCCACTGCCAGAAGGCGCTGTTCAGTGAGACAGGTCACAGCTTTCTGAGAGCCCCTGAGTCACACCAGCTCCTGGGCCTCGGTTTCCTCCAGGACAACCACCAACAACACACCCTCATCGGGCAGACCCCTCCCACACGTGACCCGTTAGCAGGTGCCCAGCTCTGAGGGCCCCCCCAGGTCGATCGACATCAAAGCTGCTTAATATTTATGTCAGAGGCTCAGGAAGCAAAGCTGGAGGGAGAAGGTGGTCCCAACAGGTGAGAAGATGAAGCTTCTGAGTCTCACCTGGCAGGAGCCCTCACAACTGTTAGGAGCTGTGGCAAATACGTAAATGTAGAGGCCGCCTGGTTAAATTCTAATTCCAAAGACACAAGGGATGCTGCGTTAGGGTAAGCACGGCCTGTGCAACGGTTGGGACGTGCTCACACTGAAAAGAGTTTTTGTGCCGTACGTGGAACTCCAAGTTCAAGAGGCGTCCTGTATGTACGTCACCTGACAACCCTGCCTGGGGCCCGAGTCCACTGGCTCCTGTCATCGCCAATATCCTGCTCTCTCTCAGCTTTTTCCTAAGCCCAGAGGAGCACGGGCTTTGTTTCCTGAACATCCAGCTTTCCAGTGTGGGCTGGGGCGGTGGGGGGGGTAGGCGGGCGGGGGGGCAGAGATCACGTGCAAGGTAAACCAAGAGCTGCTGAGGGGCGCGAGGGACAGAGGGAGGGAGAACATGTGTTTCCTAATTTAGTGAGAAACCTGAAATCTGTTCCTCTCCGGTGCCTGCGAGGGGCCTGGTGACTGCCACCGCGAACGTGAGGCCACGCTTCCTGTGCTGAAGGGGACGTGTGTTTTTGTCAACAGGCCCGTTTCTAGGGCCACGCTCAGGATGTGAGCCCCACGGCGGTCACAGAGGAGGGGGAGCGGGAGGGGGTAGCGGGGGGGGCCGGGAGGGCCTGCGGGGTCGGGGGGTGGCAGCTGCTTAGGAGTGAGGGTCCTAAACCTCTATCCGGCTTCCCCATCACACACCAGGCAACCGAGACCTGTTCAGAGTGCCCACGTGCCCAATGCCTTAATCACACTGCGGGTCGGGGACACCGCCCTTCCCTGGGAGTCCCCGTCAAACCCAGAAGCATCAGCACCAGACATGCATGAGGAGCTCCTGCTGTGAGCTCGGGCTCCGGGGGGTACACGTGTCCTTGGGGGATGGACCAAGGGCCACAGGTGCACCACCAATTTGGCAGTACAGGTAAACAGGCACCTCACCCCGGAGTGACGATTTTCCTTCCAGATGTTTTTAGCATCAATGGCTAGACATCGGAATGCAATGCAACATTTTTGTATGTTTATGACAAAGTGTGAAAAATAAAATAGAGAAAGTTCCAGTTGCTTCTCCTCCTGCTCCTCCAGGAGCGGGTGACAGGACCAGCCTTGCTCTGCTTCAGTGAAAAGGGCGGGCTGGCCCTTCTGGACGCAGCCAGGTGGCCATGAGGCCTGCTCTGGTCAGAACCCCACGGCCAAGGAGACAGGCCCGTTGATGATGGCGATCCCTCCTCTGGTCTTGTGGATCAGAATGTCACATGCATCTAGAAATCACGAAGCAGCCATAGGACTCTAGACTGGGGCCCCAGAGGAAGCCGTCTGTTGATTCTCTAATGATAGCTGCTCTCCGGCCAGGTGTGACCCAGGACAAGAACCTGAAAGCCTTTTCTGATGAGCGCCCATCTTGGACATTTCTGCCCACAGACATGGCCGGCCTGGAGAGGACTCCCATTACCGATGGACAAGCCATGCCGGGGGAAGAGATGGTGCGCAAGGGCTGCTCGGTGGTGCCCTAGGGACATGGTGTGGTCAGGAGACAGGACTCATCGGACACACAGCTGAGATGATGGGGCTCAGGACCCCGAGTCAGGTGTCTGGGTGAAAGAATGGGATGGAGCTTCATAGAGTAACACCCGAGGTCAGCACCCCACTTGCCCACACCCTCCAGGGGTGGCTCTGACCCATCTTAAGAACGCCAGAAATTCAGAGAAGCTTCCTGAGGGCCTGGAAGTTGACCTTGCTGGTGGTCATCAGGGACCGCCCATGCAGCTGGTATCTCTCTGCTCTGCACAGAGGCCAGCCCACCCGAGAGAGTGTCCTCGCCCTTGACCGGACAGAGCAGTCTCAATGACTGGAGTGGAGGAGGGCCGCACGGAGGCCTGGACAAATGGCGCCGGAGCAGCCATCAGTCTGGTCCTGGGGCAGCAGAGGGATATTCCAAACAAGAGAGGACAAGGGCCATCTCTTCCGACTCAGGGCCCTGAGGTGCTCACACCCTCTCGTGGGCCTGGGCCTGGCTGTAAGGGCACCAAAATGCCATCCCGACAGCTCAGCTACCACCAGGCCTTCCGCTTCTCCTCCTTGCCCACTGCCCAAGCCAACCGCTACCCTATGACCACTGTGGGAAGCCAGGCGCCACACTTGTGGTCACGCCTGCGTGTGGATTCTCTTCAGATTGGCGGCCTCCACGGTGACACATGCAGAGGCTCTGGAGGGGTGATTGGCCTCACACGGGATGGCAGCCCACCTGCAGCCAACTGCAGCCCCACACTCAGTCCCTGTGGCCGTGTTACCTGATGGCTAGTGATCACTTCATCTAAACTCCGTTGGAAGGTGTTTCCCAGTCACAAAACATACTTCATCGATATCAGTCTCGTTTGGGGATGACGGGCCACGTTCTTCTTTGTGATGTCCCTGATGCCATTTTTCTTATTCCAAACCCTGATCCAACATCTCTCTCTCCCCACCCCCCACTTTTTTTTTTATAAATTTCAGCCTTTCCTTTTTGAAAAACAAAGTATAACAATCGCAAATCTCCCTTGGCTAGCGGCCAGACCCCCAAGGGCTGAAGCCAGGAGATGAACGGATACACCCGGACAGGGCAAGGCCAGAGAGCGGAACATTCTGGACCCATGTTTGTGTTGGAGGCCAGACCCCGCAGACCCGGAGGGCGCCCCTCCGCCAGGGTGGACGCCCCCGCCCCCCGGTTTGGACGACACGCTAAGGCCCTTCCGAACCTGCAGATGCTCCGTGCCTGCGACATTAATTAATGCCAGGCAAAATGTAACAGCAGATCTTGAGGACTAAAAATAGACCTGTGCTAACTGATTCATCCTTCCCTGACTGCACAGAAGTTGGAGCTATTTTATCTGCTCCTCTTCCACACGCATGTTGCACCGTGGCCTTTCTCCTTGCCCTCCATCTTTGCTGGGGTTCCTTGGTGTCTGTCCTCCTCGTTCACAGGTTTGAACCCTCCAGGGTGATGTTACCGCTCGGCCACCCTCCAACCCACAAACGTGCTGATTAAGCAAGGAAACCGTGTCTCTTCCTGGCTCGCGTGGTGGTGAGCTATGTCATTTGTACTTAATATTTTCCAGGCGGGGGTCCCTGCCTGTGGCTCCACAGAGAACTCCACAGCTTTGTCTCTGATGACGGTCCCTTCTATTTTAAACTTTGTTGATTTCTACCGGGAAGGAAGCCTATTTCATACAGATTAGCTGGACAGCTGGGTCTGATGGCTCCTGATTACCAGGCTTGGGGTCACTGGGGAAACAGGTTTCCCAGAGCCCCTGGATGGAGAACATTCCACAGGGCTCCAAAGCAATGGGTCGGTGCTCACTCCGGCGGGGAGGGGTCAGCAGCCTCAGGTGGAAATCAGCAGGTCGAGCCAAAGGCAGGACCAGACCTGAATCCACAGCCCAGGCTGTGCTGACAGGTGGTGGAGAGGGGGGCTCAGAGGCCCCCTGGTTCAGAGTACTCGCTCTTGGGGACCTGCGTGGGGGCTGTGCATGGCAGGGAGCGTCCATCATGCTTGCCTGAAAGAATCACTCGGAAGGCATCAGTCAGGGCTCCACAACTAAGTCCCTTCACCTGGCCTGGCCTCCCAGACCTCCAGGTGCACAAAGAAATCACAAAGACCTCTCTCACCTTTCAGTGGCCAGTCCACGGGCAGGTGGGGGCCGCGCGCTTTCCCGAGAACCGGTGGCTCCGATGAGGCAGGCGCTTTCTCCCCGCTCGTCCCATCCTGCCTTTGCTTCTCTTTATGCCTTCTCTAGAGAAACCGAGGGCTGGAGGTTTTTTTTTTAAAAAAAAAAAAAAGAAAGAAAACGTGTGTGTGTGTGGAGGGTGGCGGTGGCGGGAGTGCCAGGGCGGAGTGGGTGCCGAGGGATGCCTGGGGAGGGGCGCACCCGGCACGGTGGGGGTTTGGTGTAATGGCCGACGCCGGGTGAAGGCTGCCTGCTGGAGCTCGGTGCCACGGCAGCTCTGTGTGGGCGGCGGCAGCTCCACGGCTGGCTTTCAAACCATCACACTGAACATTTGCAAACAGATATAAAAACAAAACCATCCGGCACAAGTGCAAACTTCTGTTTTCCTTTCTCTTTCTGCACTCTCTGCCCCTTCACCCCACCCGTGGGTTTCGCAGGAGAGGGTGCCGGTGGGCCCATCTCCCTCTGGGCACCCCCCACTTCGACCTCATCTCTTGCTGCCATGCACCCACCCCCATGGCCGCCGGCGTGGACAAGTAGATCAGATCATCTGGACGGACCCCCTAGCTTTCGGAACCCCCAAACACTTGAGAAATATTTTCTATTCCCCAGGGTCTTGCTGAAGATCCAGCCACGGAGAGCCACGGAACCCAAGAGGGTGTGGACTTTCGTATGTGGCTGCCTCTCATCCCTGCCAGTGTTAAAGTGACCCTAGAACCTGCCAACAGCAGCCCCGCAGGTGCCCTTTCGTATCTGGGCGACCCTTTCCCAAGGACAATTCTGTGAATGGCGGCGGGAGAGACTCCCTGGGAAGGAAGAGTCCTGGGGTGACTTTACTTCGGGAGCGGTTGCTACGGCATCGTCACAGGGCACGCTAGCAGGTGAAGCCTCTGAGAAGTCCTACAAGAAAGAATCCTCTTTAACTTTGTTTAATCCAACGATTCCAGACCGCGTGAGACCTTACACGAAAGGACACCCTCTCCGTGAGCCACGCCACCACCGGAGACCAAACACACCACATGCACACGCACACACTCACACCCACAGCCCCAGAGATGACTTGGCTCAAATCCCAAATCAACGCTTTCAGCCAGAGAACAGAAAAGGGCAGGCAACGACGGACACCAGAAACCAGGCACTCCCAGCTCATCATCGACACGGGTGCCCCGAACGGCCACCAAAGGCCTGGAGTGCATGGTTCGGGCGGGACAGGGAACTCAAGGGAGGCAGGCGACCCCTCAGGGGCTGTCGGCATCTTCTCCATGCCGGGTGGTGCCCAGGGAGCAGGGCGGCCAGCAGCCAGTGGCCGAGAAGGGACCGGCGCTCCAAGGGCCCCCGTGGGGCAGCCTCCCTGGGTGGGGTTACGGCACCCGGCCCACACGCCTCTGCAGGGTGCAAAGATGAGGTGAGATGTCTGGGTCTGCCCTCAGGAGGCTGGGACACACGCATTGCAGAGGCCCTGGGGCTGGAGGGAGGCGTTCCTGTTGGACAGAAATGCCCGGGACGGGGGTCAGGCTGGGAACTGGGAGAAGTGACGGGAGAGGAAACGTTGGCCCCAGCGGCTCAGCTGGGGGCCCCTGTGGGCTGGCAGTGCCGACAGACCCTGCCGCACAGGAGCCCGCCACGGACGGGGCCGCGGGCAAGCCCTGCGTGCCTGGGCCTCCTTCTCTGAACACTGTCTCAACCAAGGGAGATTCTGCCCTCAACAGGGGATGCTTGTCAATGTCTGGGGACATTTTTGGTTGTCACAACCAGGGGACAGTGCTGGCATTCGGTGGGTAGAGCCCAGGGATGCTGCTGAACATGTGACAATGTAGGAGGGGACAGTCCCCCCACAGAGAAGGACCCAGCCCCGATGTCAACAGTGCGGCAGCAGTGGAGACCCTGGTCTAGGTGACCCCTCCAGTCCCCGTGAATGGACCACGCAGGTGAGGACGCCGGAAGCCAACGACGCTGCCGTGGCTGAGAATGGGGCTTCCACGTCACGTGGACAGCAATTTGTTTCTCGTCAGGTGAGGAGAGGGAACAGATGGAAAGCAGAGTAAAAACTCTCTGCCTCAGACCAAGAAAAGAGAAAGCCTGTCCGTCTTGTAAACACTCCAAATCACAGATTTTTTTTTTTTAAATGAGAACAGGAAAGAAAAGAAACGCTTCCTCCTGTTTAAGTACGTCGGAGAACTTGAACTCTGTGTGAAGGAAGCGAAATGGGTGTAGAAAAGCTTTCAGACGCTTTGACAGATAATTATTGGTAATTAGAGCGTCGTATGGACTCCATTAGAGGCTTTAAACAGAGCTGGAATTATTTATTGACCCCTCCTCCGAGGAGGGCCACAGTGGTTCGGATAACACTAATGCGCCGGCCTGGTCGGGGGGTTTCCTCTGCAGAACTCTGGCTGGGCTTGCAGTGCGCTCCTCCATGCACAGCAGACCCTTATTAGCAGCCAACAGAAAGAGAAAGCGAAATCAAAGCTCCGACTCAGGTTCCTGCCGACCGCCCGGCCTCGGACAGGGGAAGCTGTCCACGCCGCCCTCTGGGGCCCCTCTCCAGGAGGAGGCGCATCGCTGCACCCGGTGAACAGCTTTGTCCTGGACGGTGGAGAAATCCCAGGTGGGTGTGAGCTGCAGGGGAGGCAGGTGGGCCCAGGCCTGCTGGGACTGGAGTGAGGGGAAGGCCGTCATCCCGGGAGGGAAGTGAGAGAGGATGTGTGTGAGGGACTGAGCACCCGGAGCAGCCCCAGCAAAGCCGCTTTCGAGGATGGAGTGATGAGCCAAGTTCCTGCTGGGGACACTGATCCGGGCCCACGGAAGCCAGTTACATCCGCTTCCTCCAGGAGCTGAACCAGAGCAAGGCCAGCCTGTCGGTCTTGACTCTCCCAGGCTGTCCCCATCCATCTGCTCAGTAACCGGGACACACCATGCTCCTGTCTCGGCACACCTGCTGTGTCGGCACTTGGCTGTGTCTGGGAACAAAACGGGAACAGGAAAACGAAGCTACGGTCCCTGCCTTCCCAGAGCTCACAGCCGTGTGGGGTAAAAAGGTGAACATCAAAGAGTAATGAAAAAAGCATCTAAGTCCATGGAACCACTTGCTTGCTTAGAATTTGAACCTCTACTATGTTCTAGGCATTATTCGTGGGTGGGAAGAAAATGGGTCAGCAGGGCACCATCAAAAACCACAGTAAGCCACGACCAGGTAGCTCAGTTGGTTGGTGCGTTGTCCTGTGCACCAAAAGGTTGCAGATTCAATTCCCAGTCACGGTACATGCCAAGGTTGAGGGTTCAATCCCTAGTCAGGGTACATACAGGAGGCAACTGACAGATGTTTCTCTTGCATATCGATGCTTCTCTCTCTCTTTCCCTCCCTCCCTCTCTCTTCCCTCCTCTAAAACCAATAACCATACCCTTGGACGAGGACTAAAACAATTTTTTTTAAACACAATGAAAACAGAGCAACATTATAAAACTCTAGCTGGAGAGTCTTGGTCCTTAAAAGCCCTAAAGCCAAGCCTCTCCTTCCTAAAAGGTGATTTAAGAGGGGCCAGGACTTAAGGACCTACTGATGGAGGCCGAGATGGTCGGAAAGGGTGCAGCCCGCCATTCGGTGACCCATCTCTGCTCAACACCCAGTTCTGTGCTGCCTGAAGGGGCCCTGAGCTCCGCTATCACTTCGAACCCCCAGCATGGAACTGCTGCCTCACACACAGAGGAGGAGTTAAAGAACCATCTCGCCCTTGGACATAGGTCTCACGGAGGGAAGAAGGCTGCTCAGAACCCAGGACAACTCTCGAGGGCCTGGGGGCCTAGTCCCCCAGGCTTCCCGGGCACTGCCAGGCCGCAGGCCTGCGCCACACCGCAGGTTTGCTCCTGCACGCCCCGCCCCCTGGAGTTTCCGCACGGTCGTGGCCTCCACCCCCTTGACAATTCCTGGCTCTCTCCGCCTGATGTGCAGGGAGAATCTGATTGGCTCCCACACAGGGCTTTGCAGTTGGTGAGAGCTTACCCATCCTACAGATGACTTCTTTGGGACAGCCAGCCAGCACCGATCCAGCCCTAGACAAGGGACAGAGTCATGTGAATTTCCCCAAGGGGCAGAGCTGGCATCCCACGGAAGTCCCCCTCCCCATACAGGAGTGCGGGGAGATGAGGGTCTGGGCCAATTTTGTGGTTTATAAGATCATTTCATGTGGCTTACAGATGAATTTTTTAAATTGTGGTAGTTATATTTTTATTTTAATGTGACCTAAGATGGCACTAGCTAACAGATCAAATTCACATGATCTTAGAATACATGTATTAAGATGTATCTTAGAATACATTTTAATAGCCAATTTAAATAAAACATTAATTTTATTCTAAGACTTCTATGGGAACCCAAACCAAGCAGAATAGCTAAAATGATTTTGAAAAAGAAGAATAAAGTTGAAGGACTCACACTATCTCCTTTTAAGACTTGCTGGGTAGCTACAGTAATCAAGACAGTGTGGTCTTGATGGAGAAAAACTCATAGATCAACAGAACAGCATGAATAACCCAGAAACAGACCCACACGGACACACTTGAATGGTTCCGACAAAGGTGCAAGAAATCATCTTTTCAACAAATGATGTTGAAACAATCGATGTTTTAAGCCAAAAAAAAAAAAAAACCCAAACTCAGCTATGCTAACCCTCACACCTTAGATCAAAAGTAACTCCAGATGGATTATCATTTAAATGTACAACTATAAAAATTTTAGAAGGAAGCACAGGAGAAAAGTTTTGAGACCTGAGAGTAAGACGAGTTCTTAGACATGGCACAAAAAATATAATCCATCAAAGAAAAATCAGTAAGTTAGATTTTATTAAAAGTAAATCCCCCGCTCTGCAGAGAGGAAGGAAAACAAGTTCCATTGACCAGGTGGTGCTGGAACCACTGGAGGTCCACATGCAAAAAAAAGGGGGGGGGGAATGTGAATCTGGACACAGACTTTACACTAGTCACAAAAAATTAAGTCGACATGGGTCACAGACCTAAATGAAAAATGCAGAACTATGGAACTTCTAGAAGACAACGTAAGAGAAAGCCTAGGGGACCCCGGACGGGACCCTGACTTAACCCGACACCCTCCCACCATCCGATCCAGCGACCGTGCCCCTTGGTTTCCACCCGGAGCTGTTGAAGGCACACGTCCACCCAAAACCTGCACACAGGTGTAACGGCAGCTCCGCTCCTAACGGTCAAAACCGTAAGCTGCCGAGGGGCCCTTCGGAACGTGAACGGACTGCTGCCCTGGGGTCCATCCCGATGGCGGGATACCGTCCCATCGTGACAAGACACAGGCAGACTTCAACGCACATGACGAAGTCAAAGAAGCCAATCTGAAAGGTCACCGTCTAATGTCCCCAACCATAGATGACATTCTGGAAAAGGCAAAACTGGAGACAAGGAAGAGATCGGTGGTGGCCAGGGGCTAGGGGGCAGAGAGAAGGGTGAACAGTGCAGCGGATTTTTATGGCAGTGAAAATATTCTAGACGATATTATGCTAACGAATATGCATCAGCATGCATTTTTCTAAATCCACAGAATGTACAGCACCAAGAGTGAGCTCTGAAGTAAACAACAGACTTTGGGTGGCAATGATGTGTCGATGTAGGTTTTCCAGGTGTGACAAATGCCCTCTTGGTGGGGGGAGTGGCTGTGCACCAGAAGGGGGGGCAGGGGGGCTGCCTGGAAGCTCTGCGCTTACTGCACAATTTTGGTGTGAGCCTAAAACTGCTCTAAAACATGTCTTTATTAAAAAATTAGAAAACATATCTGACAAAAGACGTGTGTCCTGAACACATAAAGAACTCTCACAACCCAACAATGACCAAAAAGAAGAAGAAAAGAAAAAAACGATCCAGTTAGAAAATGGGCAATGGCCTCAAAAAAACACTCCACCCAGAGGATGGGCCAGCAGCCGAGAAGCCCGTGAGAAGACCCTCCGCCTCGCCACGGAGCGCAAACAAAAGCCACGGTGCGCCTTCGCTGCACACCCGTCAGTGCCTCAGATGTAAAAGCACCGCCAAGACCAAATACTGGCAGAGAGGCAGAGAAACGGGGTTCCCCACACCCGTCGGGGGTGAATGAAAATGGGGCGGCCACTCTAAACGCCCCCCGGCAGCTTCTTAGGAAGTTAAATCCGCGCTTCTAGACAACACAGGCAGCAGCACTTCGGGGCACTTCTCCCAGAGAACTGAAAATGTGATTTCACACGCAAACCCGTGTCTGTGTGTGTTCATGGGCACTTTACTTGCACAAGCAAAAACCTGGAAGAGCCCAAATGTCCTTCAACAGGCCAGCGATTAAATAAACTGCTGCGTCTATGGCATGGAGCACTATTCAGCAATAAATGACAAAAATCATGCAGCCCACAGCTAGGATGAGTCTCAAGGCCATCGTGCCGGGTAAAGGAAAAATCAGTCGCACAAACCGTCTCATTCAATTCATATAATGCTCTCAACACGATATAACGGAGATGGAGAACAGGCTAGTGGTGGCCGGGGTGGGGGTTGGGGGACAGAGGGTAGCTGAGACCCTGTATCCGTGATGACAGGACATCCTGTGTCTCAACAGTGTCCACACATCATAAAATTGCACAGACCTGAGCATAGACCTACAAATAGACACGAGCGTGTGTGAAAACTGGTGCCTTCGGCGTAAGGTCCGTGGGCTAGCAAGGCTTCGTTTCCCGCTTTGGATTCCGCAGGACAGCGATCGGGTGGAAGCCGCTCCCCCTGAAATGGGTGAAAGGTCCATAGGATCTCTCTGGACTACGTTTGAGTCTGTAACTATTGGAAAATCAGTTTTTGAAAGGAAAACTACTCAATAATAGTGCAAGTGATTCATGAGTTCAGGAAAAACCATTGTGAAGGTGACAGAAGAGGCGCCCAAGGTCCCAGGATGGACGTCCCCCAGGTGCGGAGTGGCCATCAGAAGCAGCCCTTCCCGGGTTCAGAGGCGGTCAAATCTGGACTCGCGGTGGCCTCTGAAGCCAAAGGAACCAACTTTCTAAATGGCTGGAGACCTCGTTTAAACTGAAGTGAAATTGAGCGGGGTGACACAGCAGACGTCTTGGGGATACAAGCGGCCGCAGACAGAAGCGCCACATTGCATCCACCCTAAGACACAATGGCAAGAAGCAGCGTTCCTTTTTGTTCCCTCGTGAAAGAGAAACACGCTGCCAATTAATCCACGACACAATGCTTCCTTATCACTCGGGATTTTTAATTTTACTTATTGAAAGACTTCTCGGAGACTTAATTAGACAGATTTTTATCATGCACGACTATTGTGCACACATACAAATGAAAATACAAGTGAAGCAAATTGGTTGTTATCCCTCAGACATTTTTATACGGAGTCCAGCTCCTTCTGAATCACTGTTTGGCTCCGACTCGTCCGTGTCCTGACTTTTTCCGCTCTGTCCTGTCTTTTGAGCCCCCACCCACAGCACCAGTGACATGGCATTTCTGTAAAGCATCCACAAAAGAGTTAAAGATCACGAGCGCTAGACTTTTAAGAAGATGTTAGAAACAGATATGGTTTTTCTGCTTCAGCTCCTTCTGCGATGTCCCTGAATATGTAGGGTCTGTCCACGTCCTCCACCCGCAGCAGTGACATTCACAGAGGGCCCTGTGCCCCTCCAAAGGGGCCTCCCCTGCGCCGACACTGGTCGGTTGCATGTCAGGGACATGTGTTGGCTGCAGAAGGCAATCAGGCTTGGATTCTGGTCATTTCATGTTTACGCACACACAGGCCATTGGACAGTGTCGTGGCCTATAACATAGCATGGACACTAAGAATCATCCTGATTTCAGAAACTCCAACAGGTGAACCAATGTTCTCCTGAGAAATAGTGAAATGCCATCAGTGAACAAAGAGTTAAAACAATGTCCAATAACGAGTGCTGTGAAGAACACAAAGCAGGGGGGTGATCCAGAGCGGCTGGGGGGGTGGTGGACAAAGGGAATCCTCTGAGGACAGGACAGTTGAAAAGAGTCTGGTAAACAAGGAGGCATCCGCCTAAGGAAAATGCGGGGCAGTGCATCTGCAGGAGAAGTTCGATCAGGCTGCGGGACCAAACATCTGCAGTCTCTGCCGTCCCACTGTGCGGACTTGTCTCTGAGTTACTCTCCGTGTCCGTCACCAGTAGGCGGAAGTCCGTTTCTCCTTTCAAGACCCGGCACTGGCGTAGAAGCTACTCCAGCTGCCATGACAGAGGGATAGGAACAAGGGACATTCCACATGGGTTCTGAGAGCTTCTGCCCGGGGGGACGCATGTCCCTCTGCCCACCTTGTGTTAGTGAAACCTCATCACAAGAGCTGCCTCAGTCCCGGCGGTGGGGGAGCAGAGTGCCATCGACTGTGTGCATCTGAGAAGAACCGGAAAGTCTTAGTGGCGAGCAGTGACGATGAGCGCACAGGCAGGGAGAAGGTCAGGGTGACCTGAGGGTGGGAGGGGAGACAAGTGGCAGGAGGAGACAGCACCCTGAACGTGGTCACACCTTGTCCTAGAGCCCAGCCACATTCTAGAAATCACAGCGCAGCACAGCTGTGACCTCGAATGCCTGGAGACGGAATTAAGCAACTAATTGTGTAATGAGGTGATTGAATTACACCTAATTCCCACAAATGCTTTTGTTGGGCAAACACTTGCCTTGCCAGAATGTGGTTTTTCAATCATTTAATTAATCTTCCCCAAATGCTCCAAAATTGGTGTTAATCGCCATTTTAAAATAATGCGTTTAATGTGTCCTTAAATGCTGTGTCTCCGCATTAATCCCGCGATTACATACATTGAGTAGCTGACGCACATCTAACACCCAGCGCTGGGGGCCTGGGAAGGAGCGCAGCTCTGAGAGAAGGGCGCCCCGGGTGAGGTCCGCCAGGCCTTCACGAATGTCTCTGGGGTGGTCAGGGGCGGAGGGCCCGGCTCTCGGACTGGTGGTGGGCGCATAGCTGAGGCCAGCATTACAACGAAGGCCTTGGGGCTGGACGCGGGCTCGGGGAGCTTCTATCTTAGAATAACGCAGCTGTGCCCGAGGGCCCCCGCAGGCACCTGGACACTGCTGCCCACCCACCCCCGCCTGGAGGCCCTGCCAGGATGTGGCCATGTGGGCAACGCTGCTGAAAACCTGAAGTTAGAACGGCAGGTGGACTCTGTGACCTCCACACAAGACAAGGACCCCCGCCTTGCCTCAGCACACCTCCCAGGGAGCCGACGGGCCCCTCAAGGGCAGGCAGAGCAGACAGGTCCCGGCTTCATGTGCCCATAAAGTCCAAGCCACCAAGAGAACCTGAAAAGGCTAAGTTTGAGGAGAACCACCTCTGGGGACCCAGAGATATCAAGGTACATCTTTGCGCTACCAATTCTTCATCCCAACCTCACCAGTGAACAGAAATACAGAGGGATCCTCCCCATCTCGTAGAAAAACGTAGTGGAAAATGCAAGATGTTTTCACCCCGTATGCTTTGCTTCATGGATCCATTACAGCAGCAAACAGGCTTACTTGGGAGCATGTTGAAGACATATGAGAGCACAGGCCACGTGGCAATATGGATATTGCCATTTGGGGATAGAAGTCTTCACTTTCATAATAGAGACCAAGAAACAACCGCGGCTTAAGCAAGTGGATGGTCAATGTTTTGCTATGTAACGGTCCCGACATGGGTCGCCCGGGGATAGACGGCAGATTCACAGAGTCAAAGACAGGCTGTCTTCCTCGTATGTGCCCTGCCTACGTGGTCCCAGAAGGGTCACCAGCTCCTTTAGGATGGGTGAGAGGTGGGCACACTCCCTCCCTGTAAGGGTTTGACATGCGGAGGGTAGACCTCATTTGTCGTCACGGCTCTTTGAGCTGCCACAGAAGATGGGAAGTTTTATTGTCACTCTGGGCGAGCTGGTGTTTGACGAAAACCTGGGGGGACCCGTTCCTACAGGACAGAAAGGGAGAGCAATGTACGGGGACAGCTTGCAGGCCCTGCCGCGCTGCCCTGTGGGAGTTTGAGTCTGCCGGGGGAGAATGGCCGCACCCCAACACCCCATCCCAGGCTGGGCCGAACACCTATCAGGATGGAAGCTCAGGGAGGGGGCAGCTTGGGGACCCAAACCAAGAGGGAGCTACAGAATCTACTGCGGAGGACAGGTGCAGACTTAGCGGGAGCTCGAGAGCAGAGACGACTGGGTGGCTGAAGGCAGCGTGGGTTCTAGGGTCCTGGGACAGAGCGAGGGTCGGGCCCACCACTGCTCTGTGGGTGACTGAGGGAGGCAGAGCTGTGAAATTTCCCCCTATGGGATTCCTGACCCCTGGCTGCTCAGTCAAACAGGAGTCTAGGCACTCCCGCCAAGGGACTCCACGGGGGGCATTCAGGTCACACGTCAGTGGACTTGACGGGTAGGACGAGCATTCTGGGTGATCCACGTGAGGCCAACACCTAAGTGTAGAGGCCCGAAAGCCGAGGAGGAAGGGGGGACGTGACACAGAACGGGAGGGAAGAGGGACTCAGAGCATGAGAAGGGCTCCCTGCCAGCACCAGGGCCGCAACGCAGGAAACCTGGGCGCCCTCCAGACGCCGAGAAGGCCCCTGGCCCACAGTGAGCCAGAAAACAGGCCCTCGGTCCTGCCACCACTCGGAGAACGCGCCGGGGAGCAGGCCTTCCCCAGCGCCCCCAGGCCAGCATGCAGCCCTGCCGGCCCCCACCCCAGGCTCCGTGGTGTGAGACTGGGAGCCAAGAGCCCGCGGCGCCCGGCAGACGCAGAGATCACGATCGCGAACGGGCTGACGCTGCTCCGTTTGGCCAGTTGCTACAGCAGCAACAGAACACGGGTTAGGCGACCTCGGGCAAGTCCCTTCTCCGTGGCTTGTTTTCCTCGCGGGCCCCCAAGAAGAATCGCAGCGACTCCTGAGGCTTGACCAAGGTGGGGGGGGCGGTACAGGAAGCCGCCCACACACGTTCCTGCGACAATGAATGCTTATTGCACCCACGGCAGAGGGGATGGGGCCATCGAGACCCCAATGGAGATTTACATACCAGTCTTCCTCGGTCCTTACCCTGGATGACAGGTGTCCTTATTAGTCCTGTTTGCAAAACAGGAGACTGAGGCACACAGAGATGAAATGACTTCCTTGAGGTTATACAGCCAATAAGAGGCACAGCTGAGATTCCATCCCAAGGCTCGTGGGTCTGGAGCTCAGAGAGGACAGACGGCAGCGGCCCCCATCCCATCCACAGGGTACAGACCAGCGAGGCAAGGCCGGGCCTGGGCCACAGCACGAGGCAGTCCCACGGCAGTCACATGGGACCAGAGGTTGACTATGCCCTCGCAGGTCTGTGGAGAACCTTCCAGCTGTGGCGTGAGGTGCCCCTGGCAGGGCCTGGGAACCCTGGCAAAGCCGGCCCAGGGAGGCTGCCGCCCCTAACTTACCCACCTTCTTCTAGGACAGCGATGCTTGAGAGAGACAGTTGCAGAGGGCCTGACTTCATTCACCAGTTTAGCGATCTGGCAGTTTACAAAGATGTCCGGACAGAACAGAGAGCCCCGATTGGACAAAGACACTTCCAGGATATGGACAAATGGCCAAGGAGCTTATGAAAAGATGCGCCACCCCCCCCCCACCCCACCCGAGCCCAGATCACCAAGAGAAAAAATCGAGGGAAAACAAGATTGCCACGAGGTCAAATATCGCCGGCCTGGGGAGCCCAGGGAGCTGGGAGACGTCCATTCTCCTACCTTGCTGATGGGCACGTAAAATGGGCAACATTTTGGAGTCCAACTTGGCACTGTTAACACAGCGACTAATTTTCTAGCAGTTTTTTCCTGACAACCCAATCAGACAAATTCACAGTCTGTATGTACAAGGCTGAGAACAATTGACAACACCCCTTCTGCCCCCAAGTCAGGACATCTCTGCAGCCACAGTGAGTTGGGGCCTTTTATCATTTGGGGGTTAACCTGGCTGCCCTGCGAACTCCTAGACAGAGATCTGGAGGACCTCGGGCACATAGACATCAGGGCACGTCCATAAAGCCCACCCTATACACCAGACAGGACCGAGCCAAAGGCCCAGGACCTACATCCTGGCACCAGCCCTGGTACAGGACAGGGTGACAAGGGGTCCATCGGGTGACCGTGGGATCAGGGCGTTCGGCCACCTCAGGCCTTTAGTAAGCATGAGAAAAGCCACATTTACAGGGCGCAGGGATGAAAGCAGAACATCTGTGGATTTGAGTGAAGACAGAGGAGTTAGAAATACGGGGACAGTCCATGCAAGAGACACTTTGGGTGTAGGGAGCAAAGACACAGGGCAGTGGTGGAGGGAAAGATCTTTTTCTTTTAAGATGACAGAAATAACATCAAGTTATAAACAGCTCGTCAGGAGGGGGCCCGGGGTGGCTGGAGGGGGAGACGGACAAGCGTGAGGGGAAGTGGCCCTCGGACAGGGGCCCTGATCGTCGGAGACGTCGCGTTTCCTGGAGAAATCCGCTCCTTCTCCAGCCTGGGCGATCACTGACTCTAACTCCTAACGAAGTGTGCTCTTCCAGCCAGGGCCGCGTGCAGAAGGAGCACACGCGATAGATGCCCGTTGACGGATTGGTTTTCAAGTGCGGTCCCTGCTAAGTGTGCACAAACCGAGGTGCGTTTATAATCGGAAGTGTCCTACAGCATTCACCTAGAGAGCCCGCGTGGTCAGCACGGGTCCGCATCTCTCTCGCACCCTGGCCGGCCCCCAGCGCGGCCCCCATTTAAATGATCACTCCCACCCGGGCCAGGGTGGACCTAATGAGATTTTACTGCACTCGCAGCTTTAGGTCAAAATTAATGCTGCACCCGAAGGCAAGTCAATGAGCAATGATTGTGGAAAGCAGGAAGTTGTAAACAACGCTCGGATCTGTGGGTGAGACAGATGCCAACCCAGGCCCCCCTCTACCTTCTGGAGCTTTCCCCCCGCTCCCTGGCACACCTCAGATGGACAGGTCAGTGTCTGCAGACTCAGCACCTGTTACTCTTTCTTGGGGGAAGGCGGAGCCCATTACTGTCAAAACCAAAGCCCTATCAATAGGGCTTGCTGAGCAAAAAGCATGCTGGCCTGGTGTGGAGTTCAGAGTCCCCTCCGGCCCTGGTCTGGCTGGGGACACACTTGGAGGGGCAAGGCACTTAGGATGCTCTAATCTCCAGGAATAGCAGCCAGCACCTCAAAAGCCTGAACCAATGGGACTTTTCTGTTATCGCCTATGATGAGACATCCTACAGTAGGGTGGGGCCTGGGACCGCAAATCCAGGGGCTCGGCGGTCCCTAGCCGGCACCAGGGTTCTTCCTTCTCTCTGGTCTTGTCTCCCTGGAGAGCAAGCTTTCTCCTCAGGCTGTCCCTGTCACCAGAAGGCTGATGCCACCCAAGGTGTCACATCCAGTCCTGACAATGTCCAGCCAAAGAAAAGAACCACCTTGGCCTTGGGCCTCTCTTTCACAGAAACCTTTCCCCAAGCCCCCGCCTCTCTGGCCAGGCTTGAGCCACTCGGTCACCCCCAATTTAGCACTGGCCAGAGAGCAGGGCTTCCCCGGGCTGCATGACGCTAATCAGAATGTAACCCATGCGTGGGGGTGGGATCATATCCCTGAACACATCGACGACCATGAGGAGGGTGGGCGCCCCCACCACCCCGAGGTCCCACCAGCAAGGTTGAGGAGTTGGTGGGGTAACGGCCACAATCGTCCAGACGGAGCCTTGGGAGGACATGACTGGCCCTGAGTTCGGTTCTGACTGTCAGCCCAGTGTCACCATGTGAGACCTCTGCTTTGCTCGGATGGGAAGCACTGTGGGAGAAGGGGACGCTCCCGGACATGCTGTACCCAAGTCAGTATCTGTCACCCCCCTGAGGGGTTAGTCAACAAAAGCAGGACCAAGCGCTAGTCGCAGTCGTGGGCCTGCCGTCACTGAACTTGGACTGCTAATCCTCAGGCAGATGGCTGGTCGCTTCCCAAGAACAAACCCTGCGTGGCACTGGGGGACTTGGCCAAGGGACAATAGTGATGACAATTTTACCCAAAATCAGAATCTGTGCCCAGCTGTGCCTCCAGCTGCCTCTGCTAATGTGAGGCCAGACAAGGCCACCAACACAGCGACCGTTTTTCTTTGCCAGCGGGCCCAAGCGTTGGCCCCGGGGGCTGACATTACAGAACACAAACACAGTCGGCCCTGCGTCGCCTGCCGACCCCGCGTCACCCGCTGCCCCTCAGAGCCTCGTGGAGAGAAACAGCCATCGGAGGAAAGTTCATTTTTCCTGAGCGCTGGAATGGTCACCTGACCTTGCCACCGACACAGATTATTTTGCACAAGACAGCCGCCCACCCGCCCTCGCTCGTTCCCAGCACCCGAACCAACACCGCGGACCTTGGTAGCGAATGGACGACAGACGCGCACTGTCCTGGGAGGCCTGAGGTCTGGGTGCTATGCCCCCGTGAGCCCCAGCTCAGCAGTTAGAAGTTGAAACTTCCATATTGTTTCAACTGGTGCCAGCTTCAAAGGTGCATGGCAGGGCTCCTCAGTCCGGTTCATGTCCTGTGGACCCAGGTGTGCTGCTTGTGAGGAAGCGCCCGGGCCAGAGGCGCCGTCAGGCAGAAGAAAGGTCCCCGGGCTGCATGCACCCACTGGGTGCTGCTGGGTAGCCCACTCAGCCCTTTGGGCTGTTCATCGCCGAATCCCCTCCACGCCACTGCCTCCTGCCCCTGCTTGTCAAACCCGAGGCCGCTGACTTGACCTGCAGACCCTCCCTTCCCTGAATAAGGCCCCCTGGGCCCTGCTTTGGCCTCTGTGGGGCCCTCCCCTCCATTGTCACCTGGGCTGTGCTCAGAGACCCCGACGCCCCACCGCTTACAGAAGTTCTTGGCTGGGACAGGGCGTTTGGGTCTGACCCGCGCCTGGGAATAAGTTAAGTGGTATTTGCTTGTCAGTTGTGTGTGATGCATAAGATTTACACGCCCAGCTGGTGATTTTCTCTCATAAACGGATCCCCCACACTTCCTCTTGCTCTGAGTTAAACCCCACATTGGGGCCATCTGTGTGGAGGTGACATTCTGCGGGGACGCCACGTGTAGGGGAAGGAGATGTGGCCGGCGAGCGGGGCTTCAGCCCTCCAGCAGATGCAAACTTCCCCAGGACTTCAGGCGCTTCCTCCTCGACACCCCTGTGAGCAAAGCGAAGCTCTGTGCCCCTCCTGCCTGTCTATCCAGGCCGCCACCAAGGGAACATGGAAGACGGGACTGCTTGAAAAACTATAAGCTGTGGCACCCACCCATGGGAGGCAGAAAATAATAGTGGCTGTCTTAAAAGTCACCCTCTGAGAAGACCCCGGACTGAGACAGGTCTCCCCGGTACTGCTTGGGTGGCTGGACAGGCTGAGGGACAGGACAAGAGCAAAAATAGTAACAAGCAACTCACTGCAAACTCTTCGCAGGTGGGACACTATGCTAAGTGCTTTCTGGGCATTAGCTAGAAGTTCTCGAAGTTCTCAGCAACCTTCGAGGCCACCCCGGCCACGAGCCCCATCTCACAGAAGGGGTCTGAGTGGCTGGAGGCTTGCAGAACCCCACACAGCTCCTAAGTGGCACCCTTGGACTTGCCCCTGCACTCCAAAAGTCCTGGCCGTCTGACCCAGACAGGACCCCAGTCTCCCTCTCTGCAGGAGAGAGCAACCCCTTCCAGCTCCGGCAGGATCTCATTCTTGGAATGGAACTTGGTGGCGAGCACATTGCAAACCCTTCGAGGTCTCGCTTAGCGGTGGTCCTTCAGGCCGCTGCCTGGCCATGAGCTGTCCTCCTGCTGCGGAGCCGGACGGGCCTCCCGGTACTCCCAGCTCAGCCCAGGTTCCCACGACGCTTGTCCCTCCCAGACAGACGGACGGACGACTGCCTACATTCAAGGCGTTGTTGGAGGGGTCTTTCCCCTCAACTTGCCCTCTCCTCTTGATTTTTCCTCTTTCTTTACAGGCTTTTGCCTTACTAGACCCGGATTTTCAAAGCTGTTGTCAAGGCAACACTCGATTTCTGTCTTTGCTCTCTCGTGTCTCCATGGGGGTATCCATAGCAACGAGAATACCTTCTGTTTTCAAAGTCAGTGATCTCCTGAAGCTTCATGGGACTTGTGGAGAAAAATTACGTTCAGGCAACTTTTTGCCACAGCAACCAATTCAGCACCCAGCAGGCCTCACCGGTGCCATCTGTGATAGCTAGCTCTTTTCTGTGTAACAAACAACCCCAAAATGTGGTGGCTTCCACCAATCAGCATTTAGAATCGCTCCACAGGTCAGCAGGGCAGTCCTTCAGGTCTCGGCCGGGCGTGTTCAGACCTGCAGGCAGTGGGGCAGGCCGCCCTGCTCACCTGCACTGGACTCGCCCCACGTGTTTGGGGGCTCATTGGCCATCCCCTGCATCAGCATGGCCTCCACTAGGACAATCAGGTCCTCTCCTTTAGGGCCCCCCTTGGTCACCAGGGCATTTCACATGGATGCCTCTGGCTTCTGAGGGACAGAGAGAGAGAATGCGACCTGCAAGGACCTAGTTTTGGAACTGCCTCAGCATCGCTTCCACCACAACAATCCATTGGGCAAAGGAGGACACAGGCCAGGCCCGATGCAAGGGGTGAGGAAACTCACCCCACCTTTTGATGAAGGACCAGAAAAGACACATCACCAAGCATGTCGGTAGGAGTAGGAGAGGGGTACAGAACCGTGGCCACTTTTGCAAAGCTATGTCCTCCGAGATTTTTCCACATTTCTGTGCGAAGACTCAGGGCCCACTTCCAAGAGAACCGAGTGTCAATAGCCAGAAAGTCCTCTTCACCCAGGTGGAGCGAGAGCTCCGAATTCTCTCCACTCTACGGAGACTTCTGGATTGCTCCTGTCTTGTGACCATTCAGAGTTTAGCCATAGCCCCTGGGCACGTCGACCTGTGCCCTTGAACCACACAGGCGGAGGACATGGAGGGTCTCCAGCAGAAGAGAGGGAGCCGGTCACTGGAAAAAGACACACGGGTGCTGAGCAGCGCAGGCCCACCTATGACAATGGCATGCCTCGCCCACCCACCGCCAGCCAAGAAGCGGGAATCGGTCCTGGGCCAACACTTAACCCTTTCTGGCGAGAGCCATGGAGTGACTTTAGGTCGGGTGGAACCTCCTCCCGCCGCAAACCTCTGGTGGACTTCAGAACTCTGGCGAAACTGCTTCAAAACACAAACTGGAAATCGCAGCTGGCCTGCTCCTCGGAGGCGGTTTCCCACTTGCCTCTTTCCTGAGGCTGCAGAGGGATGCCTTGTCCCAGAATGGTCTAGCATGGAGAGTCATGCACATGTGGGGGTCACCAGCACCCCCATCAAGGGGGACAAAACCCCTCTAATGAATGCTTACCACATGCCCCGCCCCTTAGCAAATATTAGCTTCCCGTTCCTCAAGATGTTTCGTTGGTGGTGAGGGACAGAAATGCAAAGCGGACTAGCTCACATCCAAAAGAGTCTGTCCACTCAGGGACGAGGGCAGGCTCAAGAGGGTGGTTTGGACGTGGCTGGACCAGAGGACATCAGCGGCCATACCTCTCTCTCTGTCCCTCTGATTCTGAGCAAGATCATTTCAAAGGCAGGTTGACTCAAGGGATGTCCTGGCCCCGCCACAGAAACCCCAACACCTACTACTGGGACCCAGGAGGTACTTAGAAAAAGAACTGCTGAAGAAAAGATTGTGAAAATGAAATTTCTCGTGCCCTGGACAGTGTGGTCCAGTGGGTTACCAGTTTGATCCCTGGTCGGGGTGCAGAAGGGAGGCAACCAATCAATGTTTCTCACATTGATGCCTCTCTCTCTCTCTCTTTTTCCTTCCCTCCCTAAAAATCAATGAACACGTCCTCTAGGTGAGGATTAAAATACAAAAAACTTTCTCATGCATCAGAACTTCTTGGGCAACACAGTATTTTTCCACTAGGAACCTGAAAACTCTCCTACGTGTCCGCGACTGCGGCAGAGAAGAACCAGGAAGACTGGCCCAAGTTCCCATCTCCCCACTGAAGCCAGGGGACAGCTGACCTGCTTCTCCAGTGGGGACCCACTTGCCCCCTCACCCGTCCGTGCCGGTCACCCATCTCCCACTCCCTGTTCACTGTGCGTCAAGGAACTACGTCACTCTCTATCGCGTGGCCTTCAAGAGACAGAGGCGTGGTGTCGGGACCCTCTCCAGCTGCTCCTGGTCCTGCTCCATCCTCCCGACACCCCCCCACTCTAGAACTCTCGCTCTCTCCCCTGTCCTCGAAAGGTCAGGGGCACCTAATGGGCACTTGTCTCCACCTAATCCATGCCCTAACGCTCAGTGCGAAACCCTGTTTTTCTCAAAGGTGGTTGTTTTAAGCAGAAACAAGAAATACTCTCTCGGGGTGAAGTCAGGACAGTCTGCGGAGGGAGAGTCGAAGGCAGAGAGGATTGATGAGACTTTCCGGAGACTTTTTCTCTTTATTATTTTTTAAGGGAACTTGCAAAATGCATCCCGGGGCAGTGACGATTAATTTGCCTTATCTCGCTGGTGTGGAAAACAGTGGTTGGAAATTGTCACCCAGAATAACCCTGCAAGGCTTTGCTTCTTCCCGGAGACGCAATAAGACAACCCTCGTCTGGTCTTTACTAACAAAGCAGCTTTTTATGAAATGTGCTTCGGATCAGCAGCAAGTTCAATGACTACAGAGTCAACAAAAAACAGTATGTCAAAATTGATTTATCCTTCAGGTTTTTAATGCTTTCAGATAATTTTCTGATTCACAAATGGGCTGATTTTCAATGACAATGTTCCATTTTTGTCTACATTTAATATGAGGAAATTGGGCTGATAAACGGCAGCCCATGCCTCCAAACCCTCATGGGTCAGGGAAGGAGTTATTGGCTAAGCCAGAAAATAGTTGCTTTGAACCCATTTTGATGCTTTTCCCTGTTTTTAAAGATTTTATTGATTTATTTTCAGAGACAAGGGAAGGGACGAAGAAAGAGAGATTGATGTGCGAGAAATGCCTCTCCCTGGGGACTTGGCCCAAAACCTAGGCATGTGCCCTGACTGGGAATTGAACCGGCAACCTTTCAGTTCTCAGGTCGTCACTCAACCCACTGAGCCACACCAGCCAGGGCCACTTTGACGCCTTTCATCGCCATGCATTGTGTTGGTTGGCTTTGTGATACAAGGTACTTCACCTTCTGTAATGCATTGGTGAAGTCCCCACATGCGTGAATTAAGTCACTGTGGTAGCGCCATTGAGATATGCATCTTCAAGTTCCGGCATTGGCCGTCCATGTCCTCAGCCAAGTGTTCCCAATGCAGAGCAGGTTGGCGAGAGCTGCCGAACGAAGAAATCGACTCCCCAAGGTGCCTCCAGTACCGTGACAAGTAGCCTTTGAACCGACAAGCCTGGGTAATGCTGAGTGCTCCGTGTTGAGTTTTCCTGAAGTCCCCCCAAGAATAGGGAGCAAGACCTCAGTTGGGGAGGCAGGAGGGGGCGCCAAATACTGGCTTGATCTAGAAGACAAACTCTTGCCCCATCAACAGTGCTACTCCATTAGTCATCTGCTCTGTATTTGTCAACATATTATTCTCTACGCATCAACATATTATATTAAAATAATTGCCAAAAGGCGTCACTTTGGGAGACAGGGCTGGGGCCAGGCGAGGGACAGGTGGGGAGCCTCCCTGCTCTGTTCTTCCCACTGGCCAGGCCGTGAATACTTTGGTGTGTGCTTCTTTCTCATTTTACATAATGTTCTCTTCCCTGAACAGGGGTCCCTAAATGCCACGCTTGGCAATGAGCAGTCTCTCCTCCAATTTTCCTTCCCTCTAGGGGACAAAGAGTCGGCCCTCCATTATTCAGAAGACATAGTATCGCATCCCTCCAGGTAGAACAGAGAGCCTCTCAGCAGCCCCTGGGTTCTCTTGAGGACGCGGTCCACACAGATTCCATCTCTGCATCGACTCCCAGGGTCCTCACAGATTCCATCTCTGCATTGACTCCGAGGTCCAATATCCTCTGAGGATATTAAGGAAGAAAACTAATCTCCTGGTGGCACATGGTAATTAAACCTCTGTGTGGGCAGTGCTGGGACTGTGGATGGGTACTTATCAGCTGGCTCGAGGGCCATCTGTCCTGAGCTGCAGAAGCTGCAGGGTGAGCTCAGAGTAGGTCCTGTCACCAGGAGTATCCCTGTTTTGACATGTGACCACCTTTCTTAGCAACACCGAGGGCCAGGGCTTTGGAGGGAGGGAAAGGGCGTTTGAGTACCTGTCCCGACAACAACGAGACCTCAGCTCCTCTGTGTCAGTCAGAGACAGAAAACAGCTCAGGAGTAGAGGTCATGTGCCCTAACCCCAGAGAATAAAACCATCAGGGCCTCCTGCCCTCTGTCCAGACGCTCAGGAACCTCTCAACCATTGGGGAGGCCAACTCAGATGCCTCACCACTCAGCAGGGTCAACCTGGGAAAGACACCTTCTCCCCCAGTATTCAAGAGTCAGCTGCGTCCAGAAGGCACTAAAGCCCACTTCCGCTTCCCCGTCCCGCGAGTCAATGAATTTAAGACCCTGAGGGTACATTTTCTCTGTTCCTAACAACAAGGACTTGGGTTTGGATCTGTTGTCAAGGCAACACTAGCAGTCTTCTCCCTGGCCTCTTAACGCCTAGATTTCCGTTTCCATAGTTACAGGAGATCCCTAGGTCTTCAAGGTAAGACATTGGTCCACCCAGACTCTCAGGGATTGTGGCCGTTACTCTGCAAAGGCAAAGCCACCTGTGGGAGCTTGGTAGGACAGTGACACCAGGGCAGGGCCCTGGGGGACACCCCGATACATGGTGGGCATGGGGCGCCCTGCTGGGACATTCATTCCTCGGACCCGGGATCCTGTCCTTACTCAGGATTAACCCGCACGGATCTGACCTTTCAGATGTTTGCACAACTGGGCTCACAGTGTTTTGTTTAAACCAACTGATTAATAAATCATTACTTTACGTCTCTCTGTGGCCTTGTTGGCCTTTCCCAGGGTTTTATTACCTCAGGAATATTCTAGCAAGTATTTGGATATTGTTGCTCAGAGAAGTAAAAGCAAACTTAAGTGTACATACGTTTGTGTGTGTGCAAGTGGTAGGGTGTGGGAGGTGTCTCACCTAATAAATCAGTATTTATTTTTAAATAAAGGGGGAGTTTGTTTATCTCTTTATTCTCATTGGTTGCTTCTTGTATGTGTCCTGATCGGGGATCGAACACATGACCTTGGGGTATCCAGATAATGCTCTAACCTACTGAGCTACCCGGCCAGGGCAACGCATCAGTAATATTGTCTGAATAAGGAGGATGCAGCCCAGTTCAGAAGCCCAAGCTAGAAATCCTGAATCGGGGCAATAAAGCCCAATTCTGAAGCCCTCCCTTGTTGCCAAAACATCAACATTCTTAACAACCGTTCACGGCTCCTGTGAAAGTTTGAAAAAGGAGGTGGACACAGGCTGGAGGGGACACAGAACCCAAGGGCATGGGTTTGCAAGCTACACGCTGGTGGCTGGAACAGCCAGAACGGGTTCTGGCACAGGTATGTAGGGCAGAAGTCCAAAATCCAGGTGTCAGCAGGGCCACAGGCCCTCTGGGGCTTTGGGGAAGCGTCTGTCCCAGGCCACCCTTGATGTGACTCCCCTCTCCGCCTCTATTGTCACATGGTCTTCTTCCCTATCTGCCTTGGTCTCTGGTCTCTTCTTACGAAGATGTCAGTCAGAAGGATTTAGGGCACATCTCCTCCAGGATGACCTCATCCTAACTCACTGCATGTACAGTGACCCCATTTCCCAACAAGGTCACATTTGAAGGCTCAGGGAAGGACATGAATCTGGAGGGACACTGGCCAACCAAGTACAGGGATCAAGGCTGCTGTCAGGGAATTGGCTGCATCTCCACAACGCTCAGCAGATCCGTCCCTCCTCCAGGGAGCCGACTCTGACCCCCACACCAAGTCACCGTCCCTCCCATGAGCCCTGAAACCACACAGTTCTTCCCCGCATGATGGTTCCATTGCCACTGTCCCCTTCTTGTCTGACTCCCTCACGTGTCAGAGGGCAGGGAGCTGACCGTCATCCGCTCCCGACCCCCGTTCTTGGGGGGTGGCCTCAGTGAATGCTGCTTGTCTCTCACTTGGAGGAACAGAGAAGCCACACTCTGCAATTGGCCAAAATAGAGGAGAAATTTTCTGGCCCAACGGCAAGCCCAGAGGTGGGTGCGCCTGGGCCTGGGGAGTCTGCTGTGGCTCGGCTCGTGCCCACGCCCATGCCCACATGTCAGCTTCCTTCCCAGGCAAGGAGTAAAATGGCAGCTTCAGGTCCAGACACACACTTCCCCAGAGGGGACACTTCCCAACTGCTGCATCAGGGTGGGTCATAGGTCCCATGGTCAGCCAATCACCAGCCCAGCCTGGCTTGGCTCCTTCCAAGGACCTTATTTGGGTCATTGTAGATGTGAAGATGGCCAGCAATGCCAGAAGCTGCGGAGGGCCTGGGCCAGAGGGCGCAAGCGTCCTGCAGTCACCCGACATCCTTGAGCAGCCACTGCACCCTGGAAGGTCTGCCAGCCCCTGCCATGCTCAGGGGCTCCTCTGCGGCTTTTCTGCCCCTGCGGTCAGCTCCATCCTCACCTGAGAAGCACTGAACAGATAAATCGGAGACAGGCCAATGGCGGCGAGCAGCCGTGCCCATCGGGGCTGTGAGCTGAGTCCCCGATTCAGAGAAGAGCCGTGCGCACTGGACACGATGCAGAATGGGATGGAGAAGTGAGGGTCCATATGACAGACGGGGACTAGGCGGTACAGCCCACCCCAGCCTCCATCATCACAGGGTCCCTGTGTCTTGGTGGGGGGGTCCACCCTAAATCCCTGAGGATCTCATCCCAAGATCCTTAGCTTAATTACACACCTGCAATTAAATTAACTAACTTGGAAATAAGGTCACACATATAGGAACTTGGGATTAGGATGTGGATATAATTGGGGGGGGAGAATTCAGCTCGCTACATGCATTCACACCTCAGCTGCCAAATCGGCCACTTACACTTGACTCCTTATCTCAGCTGAGATAGTCGGGGCACCCAAACCCAGGCTAGAGGCTGGAAAATCGAGACAACGGAGAAGCGATGTCTATTCAGAGAGAAAGGGTGTGCCCAGAGGGGTGAAGACTTATAAGAACCACGAATGGGAAATGATGAAAATCAAGTACATTCCACGTGTGACACTGGCAAGGCTTCCCACTACTTCTGTCTAAGCCCCTCTGACCACCCCCTTGTATTGAATATAAGCGGAGGGCGGGGGGGCTGCATTTTCATAGCCACTCACTGTTTATGGAACATTCTCATGTACATAACTCATCAGCCCTTACAGCAAGTCTGAGAGACCTGATGACGATGCATTCCCATAGACTTCCCAAACAGACCGGAGTTGGCTTATGAGTAGAAGCACAGATACCGCCAACCCGCACGACTTTGAAGAGAAGCCTCAGAGACTTCTCCTAGGGATGTGAGGACAGAGAGCAAGAGGTCAAGTACGACCTCAGCTGCGGAAACGATACCAGTTAAAAACGCACCTTTCCCTAAGCTTCCTGGAAACCAAGGCAAAAAGAGAAACACAACTCTGATCATCGCCAGGCTCATTGTCTGAAGAAGAAAAAATACACACCCGATTGCCAAGGAAAGCAAGCTTTCTCCGAGCCCTGCGTTCAGAGGCTTTAGCCCGCGGGCTCTGGCCGAGGAGCAGAGGCCCATGTAGCTAAGGGATGGTGATTCGGAGAAGAGCATCTCAGAAAAGGGCCCCCTCGCCCGTGGGCCGTGGGTAAGAGCTTAGAGAGCAGCGCCAAGGCCGGGTGTGTGAAGGCAGTTCCCAGCAGTTGGGCCAGCAGAGCCGCTCTGGGGCCGGCTGGGGAGAAGAGCGGCCCTTCCGTCCCTTGGGGCTGACTCCTTCCCGATGCCGAGGTGTCAGGCGGACTCCGGGCAGAAGGTAGGTTCCCCGACCCGGTATCCAGGAGCCGCACCGAGGGCCCCGACTCTGCTGTCTGTTCAGAGCAAAAGGAAACCCTGTGCTGCAGGCCAGGCGTTGTCAGACTCGACGAATTCACAGGCTGCTGTCAAACTTGTGCTTTATTTAAGGGAAATGATATAGAGCTTCCGACTTTTATTTTGCCAAATATAGAGCCCCCCAAAAATGCCCTAGGCATGCCATTATCACTATTATTTCCTTAAAAGGGGAGTAGGGTTTTTTTCTTTTTCAGATTTTACTTATTTTTAGAGAAGGGAAGGGAAAGAGAAAGAGAGGGAGAGAAACATCAATGTGTGGTTGCCTCTTGAGCGCCCCCTACTGGGGACCTGGCCTGCAACCCAGCCATGTGCTCCAACCAGGAATCGAATAGGTAACCCTTTGGTTCGCAGGCCGGTGCTCAACCTACAGAGCTACACCAGCCAGGATTAGAAGGGGAGTAGCTTCCACACTAAAAAATCAGGCATCTCCCTACATGGAATGACTCTAGATTGATGGACGCAGCCCTACCGCCTGGCTGCTCTGTGCCCACCGGACACGGCAGGGCCGCTGTTTGGTTGTGATCCCGTGCAGTAAGTCTGGCCCTCGCTCCCTGGGGAGGTGTGCCCCGCCCTGTGGCTGTCAGTGACCCCTCTGACCGCCCCATCCTGGCGCAACCCTCTCCCCTCAACCCACAAATACAGCAGAGGTGGTGGGAGGTCCCGCCCCTGATTGGGTGGCACCTGATGCCGGAGTCCCGTGCCTCCTCACTGGAGGGGGCAGCCCTGCACAGGCAGCCACAGGGCAGGGGTAGGCGTGTCCTAGAGCTACTATGACAAAAGACCTCAGACTCGGGGCGCGAGCAACAGAGACACGTTTATGTCGGCCTCTGAGTCCCCAGCCCCCCAGGCGTCACGGCCTTGTTGGGTCAGGGCGCGCCCTCGGGAGCCGGTCTCATCCTGCTCATGTGCAATGAGTATACTTCCAAACGAGGCCGCAGCTGCAGGTACTGGGGGTGCGGGGCGGTGAGAGTCCAGCATCTTTGGGGGAACCACTCAACCCCTGACGGGCGGAAACTGCAGCCAGCAGCCCCGGAAAGCTGGGACCTTCAGTTCTACCACCGCAAAGAAATGGATGGTGAATTCTGCCAACCACCATGTGAGCATGCAAGGATCCCTTGACTGCCCCCAGAAGACACAGCCCGGCCGACCCTCTGCCCCTGCCGGGAGCAGGGGACCTGCTAGGCCATGTCCAGGCCCCTGACTGAGGACACGTGTGCCGCGTAACCCCCTACACGTGTGGTGATTTGCTACAAACTCTAAAACAGGAGGAGAAGGGCTGCCATACCCAACGTCCGCAGGTAACCTCAGACCTCTGTCTCCAGGATGTGTGCCGTCCTATCAGCAAGGGGTGAGGCATCCTTGTGCCCAAAGCCCCAGGGCTGGGGGAACCGGGAACCCAGGCGACACAATGACACACTGTGGCTTTGACCTCCCCACGAGCATGGAGACTTTCAGGGTCGAGGTCTGCTCGGTACTGTGTGGGCAGAAGGGGTGCCTGAAAATTAGGATCCAGTGTGTGTACCCCAGGAAAGCCTTCCCCCCCTCTTCAGAATAGGGGCTGGGGGAATCATCGGATCTCCTGAGACGTTAGACATATCACAGGGACCCCTTCGGGACCTGCAGTTAGCTTAGATAGCTGACTAGTTAGGGAAACTGAGGGAGGAGCAGGAAGAGGACGATTTCGGGGCACACAGATTCACGCCACACGAGATCTGATGTCCCTGTCTCTTAGGGTTCCAAGCCACTGCTTAGCACCTGATCCCCTCACTCTGGGCCTTGAAACCCCAGGGAAATGGCAGTAACCGAAGAGAAAACCCACAACAAGTGAACTGAAACTATAGTGGAAGGTTCGCGATCAGACCGGAGAGAGGCGGAGGCAGGACGAAGGCAAACATTGCTGACCGCGCTCGAAGTGCCACCTGTCCTCGCAAAGCTGACTGTCCAAATCCCGTGTCCACCCCCGCTTTAGAGTAAAGGCCGGGCTTATTTAGAGTGGAAAGAAAACTTCGAAACCGGCTCCGGTCGCAGCTGAAGGTGCTTTCGGGGGGCACAATGGCGACGGGGCGGGGTTCGCTTGCCATCGAGGAGGAAAGCAAGGGCAGAAGAGAAGAGGCTGCTGCCAAGAGGTGGAAAAGCCCGGCCAGGGTCTCCAGGCCCCGCGGCGGCTCCTCAAAGGCAGCCCTGTCGACGTCTGTTCTGTGGGGCCGTCCCATGAAAGGTAGGATGTGGGGCAGCGTCTGTGGCCTTTACTCATTAGATACCAGTGGCGCGGTGCCCCGGGCTATGACAGCCAGAAATTGTCCTTAGACGTTGCCAGATGTCCCCTGGAGGGCAGAGCTGACCCTGGTTTAGAAATAGCCAGCTCTGTTATTTACGAGCAGTCTGACCTCAGCAGATCCCTTCCCACTCGGTCTCACGTCCCTCGTTTGCCACCGAGGCACAGCTGCCCTGCTGGCTCTGACCTCGTGAGAGGGTCAGACCAGACCCCGAAGGGGAGTCACCTTTAATGCTCTGCATCCGTGGAGGGGGTGGGGGTTCGCCTGCTGCCCCCATCACGATGTAACTAGAGTTTTCCCTTTTTCTCGGGGAAGCAAATTTAAGTTTCTGAAGGAATGCTTGGAGTTACTGCAGCAATAACTTCCCAGATGTGCGTGCCCAGGGCCCTGGGGGACCCCGTGAGAACCAGATGTCCCTCCGTGTGCCCAAGTCTTTCCTGCCAGAGAGGATGGGTGTTCATTCTTCTTTCAATGTTCGGTGGAATCACCACTGAAACCACCTGGTCCCGGGCTTTTCCTTGTTGGGAGGTTTTTGATTACTGATTACTTCTCCTTGGTCACTATTGGTCTGTTCAGATGTTCAGAATAATTTATTCATTATTCCATGTTGGTGGGTTGTGTGTCTCTAGGAATTGATCCACTTCTTCTAGATTATCCCGTTTGTTGGTTTATAATTATTCCTAATAGTCTGTTATGGTCCTTTGTATAGCTATATTATCAGTTATAATGTCTCCTCTTTTATTTACAATTTTATTTATTTGAGTCCTCTTGTTTCTTGTTAGTCTAGTCAAACATTTATCAATTATATTTACATTTTTAAGTGTATAGTTTTATTGATTACTTTCTATTGTTCCTATAATCTCTAATTCATTTCTGCTCTAATCATTACTGTTTCCTTCCCTCTGCTAAATTTGGGCTTACTTTGTTCTTTTCCTAGTTCCTTGAGGTATAGTGTTGGTTGTTTTATTTGAGATCTTCCTTTTTTTTTTCATGTAGGCATTTATCACTATAAACTTCCCTCCTGGAACTGCTCGTGGGCAAGCCGTGTGTTTTGGCACGTGTGTTTTCACTCTCGTTGATCTGAAGATTCTCTCTGGTTTCCCTTTTGATTTCTTCTTTAACCCACAGTTGTTCAGGAGCGTGTTGACTTTGTATAGTGGAGGCTTTTCCACTTTTCCTCCTATTATTTACGTCTAGTTTCATACCACTGTGGCCAGAAAGCCCACCTGACGTGATTGCGATCCTTTTAAACGCGTGTAGACTCGTTCTGCGGCCCCAGCTATGACCTAACCTGGGGACTGTCCTGTGTGCACCGAGGAGAATGTGAATTCTGCTCCTGGCAGGTAGTATGTTACAGCTGTGTCTGTTAGGTCCGTGGGATTTGTCGTGTTAGTTTTAATCCCTTGCATGAAAGCCAATGGCTTCAACTCTAACACCTGTTAACTTCCAAAGTTTGTTCATGCCAGTAATTCTCGCTCAGACGGCCCTACAGTTCACAAACTCGACAACAGCAAAGCCACAAATCCGGACCCCTCCTGGGTCCCTCCTTTTCTGTCATCATCCCATCCAACGGGTCCCATGGTCTGTCCGCTCAACCTCAAAGCACATTTTGTTTTTGTTTGTTTGGGTTTTTTTAAAGATTTTATTTATTTATATTTAGACAGAAGGGAAGGGAAGGAGAAAGAGAGGGAGAGAAACATCAGTGTGTGGTTGCCTCTCATGTGGCCCCCACTGGGGACCTGGCCCACAACCCAGGTATGTGCCCTAACTGACTGGGAATCAAACCGGTGACCCATTGGTTCTCAGCCCGCGCTCAATCCACTGAGCTACACCAGCCAGGGCTCAAAGCCCCTTTTGTATCTGCCTGTCCCACTTCATCCCAGACACTTTCTTAGTCGGGGCCACCACCTTCTCCCCTGCACCTCCTGCAACAGCATCCTTGGTGTCTCGCTGACCCCGCTGCCCTCCCTTAACCCATCGGCCACCGAACACTTTGTCAACACCAGGTCTGTTTTCACCCAAATCCCCAGTACACGGAAGTGTGCCTGGCACGGAAGAGGCACTCATGAAGTGTTGAATCCTCTTGAACTTGTAGTTACAAACATGCGCCCACAGGCACAGACCTTGTGTTGCTCCTCTCTGTGACTTTATTGCCGGGACGAGGCCCAGTATACACGAAGCACTCAATTGATGTTCGTAAAGTAATTGATTTTTATGTTGCTAACATCTTTTCGAGATTTCCATTTTCATTTTCAAAACTGATACCGGCTTATAACTAAACCAAAGCCAAAAGCGTACAACAATCGCACATCGATGCCCATGGCAGCACCAAGTTCTCCGAGCTGTTGTTCTTTCCAAGTTCATCCAAGGACGTCACACCCTGGGAATGTAAATTAAGTTCGGGTGGAAGTTTGAGAGGAGAAGTCACTGGACTGAGAATGACAAACAAAAATGACGACAAGAGTATAATCTGTCCCCAAACACAGCTTCCAAAATCAGACAGAGAGGGATGAAGTTTTCCAGTTGACTTACCTGCCCAGAAATTCAGCTCATAGCTGAATCGGAAAAGGACATCAGGCTATTTACTCCTAAACATTTTTTAAAGACCAGATTTTCATCCTATAAAGCATGGCAAGAAAAGATAACAAGTTGATTTTCCGCTCTGGTAACTGAATTTGGAAGGAGAGAAACATTTATTTTTATCAGCTTCTCATTTGCTCACGATGGTGCTTCTGCAGTTGATGGCAGAAACTGACAGACGCCCAGTCATGAGGCCCCGCACGTCCGCCGTGGCCAGGTGAAAAGCACAATTGTTCCCTTCTGCAGAACTGATGTCCCCTGGCCTCTGGAGAGCCCTGGGCAGTGCTCAAATTACATTTAAACACCAAATTAAAATTTTAACTATAAAAAATAAGGGGATAAACAAGAGAGAATCATATTATGCTATTACATTAGTAAAAACAGGGCTGGGAGAAGGAAGTGGATTTTCCATATTGCCATTATGCTAAACGCAGCAATATTTCTATCAGAGCCACGGGAAGCATGCAGCCCGCTCAGCACCAATCTTCCTCAATGCCTGGTCTCTCCCTGACATTTACTGAGGACCCGTGGGTGCCAGCCACTGTCCGGGTCACCTCACTAGAGAGTAGATTCCTGGACAGGTTTTCCTCATAGTGACTAATACAAACCCACAATTTCCCTTTTTCCAAAAGACTTTTTTTTTAAGTTCAAGTTTTTTTTTTTAAGAAAAGGGATATTCGTGTATATTTTATTGATTATGCTGTTACCATTGTCCCAATTTTTTTTTTGCCCCCTCTGCCCTATAACCCCCTTCTGTCCAGCAACCTCATCTCCCAACCCCTTAGTTCATGTCCATGGGCCGTGCGTGTGAGTTTTTTGGCTTCTACCTTTCCTATACTGTTCTTAACCTCCCCCTGTCTATTTAGTTCCTCCCAATTATGCTTCTTAATCCCTGTACCTTTTCCTCCATTCGCCCTCCTTCCCCTCCCAGCAGATAACCCTCCAAATGGTCCCCATACCTGTGATTCTGTTCCTGTTCTGGCTGTTGGCTTAGTTTGTTTTTGTTTTTATTTTTTAGATTGAGTTGTTGATAGTTGTGAGTTTGTTGTCATTTTAATGCTCATAGTTTGCTCTTCTTTTTCTTATAAAGTCCCTTTAACATTTCATGTAGTAATGGCTTGGTGATGATGAACTCCTTTAGTTTTACCTTCTCTGGGAAGCACTTTACCTGCCCTTCCATTCTAAATGAGAGCTTTGCTGTATAGAGTCATCTTGGATGTAGGTCCTTGCCTTTCATCACTTGGAATATTCTTGCCAGCCCCTTCTTGCCTGCAGTTACTTTTGAGAAATCAGCTGACAGTCTTATAGGAACTCCTTTGTAGGTAACTGTCTCCTTTCCTCTTGCTGCTTGTAAGATTCTTTCTTTATCTTTAACCCTTGGCATTTTAATTATGCTTTGTCTTGGTGTGTTCCTCTTTGGGTTCCACTTGTTTGGAACTCTCTGTGCTTCCTGGACTTGCATGTCTATTTCCTTCACCAAATTAGGGACGTTTTCTTCCATTATTTTTGCAAATAGACTTCCAATTTCTTGCTCTTTCTCTTCTCCGTCTGGCACCCCTATGATACAAATGTTGGACCTCTTGAAGTTGCCCCAGAGGCTGCTTACACTGTCCTCATTTTTTTTGGATTCTTTTTACTTCTTGTTGTTCCGATTGGTTATTTTGTGCTTCCTTATGTTCCAAATCATTGATTTGATTCTCAGCTTCAACCACTCTACTGTTGTTTCCCTGTAAATTGTTCTTTATTTCAATTAGTAAATCCTTCATTTCTGACTGGATCTTTTTTATGCTGCTGAGGTCCTCACTAAGTTCCTTGAGCATCCTTATAACCAGTGTTTTGAACTCTGCATCTGAATGATTGCTTATCTCCATTTCTTTTAGCTTTTTTTCCGGAGTTTTGTTCTGTTTTTTTCACTTGGGCCATGTTTCTTTGTCTCCTTGTTTTAGCAGCCTCCCTGTGTTTGTTTCTATGTATTAGGTAGAGCTGCTTGGATACCATGTCTTGGTAGTGTGGCCTAATGTAGTAGGTGTCCTGTGGGGTCCAGTGGCACAGCCTCCCCTATCACCCAAGCTGTGTATCAAGGTGCATCCTTTGTGTGGGCTGAGTGTGTGCAGTCTGGCCCTCCCTGCCGGCCCTCCCTGCTGGCCCTCAATTACTCTTGTAATTGAGCCTCTGTTGCCTTTGGCAGATAAATGAGAGGGATTTACCCAGGCCAGTCAGTGGCAAGGATTAGCTGTGACCACTACCCACCAACCCCTGTCCTCCATGGAGGATCAGCTGTGCAGGGACAAGGTATTGGTGCTCCAAAGTGGCCAGTAGTTGTCCACTGGGTGCGCTGGCCTGGCTAACTCTGACACTACCTTCATATGACTTAGGGTGACAGCAGCTCATAGAAAGTTACGAGGGGCTCCTTGAGAACATATTTCACAGCCACATCCAATAATCCAGAAGGATATTTCAGGTCCCCAAATGACTCAAATTTAATATGGGAGCAATACTTTGAAAGAGTAAGCTGATAAAAAGTATCAAGTAGTTAACGATTGTGAAAAGTTCCTTCACTTTCTGCAGCAAAGCAGAAATCAATTCTACCCGACTTGTGGCTCAGGATGGCTATGAATGCAGCCCAACACAAAATCGTGGATTTAGATGACTTCCTAAGATGGCGGCATAGGTGAACGCGCCGTACTGCCTCGCACAACCAAACAAGGAAAAACATCAGAAATTTACACATCCAAAAACAGCCAGATCTGACAGAAAATCGTATTGAGAGGAAGTCCGACAACCAAGGAATTAAAGAAGATACATTCATCCAGTCTGGTGAGCCGGGAGGAGCAGGGCGGAGGGAGAGCGCTCAGCGACCCCGCAGCGAGCTGGTGAGCAGACGGCAGGTCCGCGGTTGGAGGGGCGGTCCCCGCGGGGCTGCAGCACACCGAAACAGGGGTGCCTGACCGAAGCGCGGCCTGCGCTCGGCTCATCCGGACCCAGCAGGGCCGAGACCGGTGGACCAGCAGGTCTGCATTCGCGTGCAGAGAAACCGGGAGAGAAAGCAGGGCGCAACCCATCGGCGCAGAGTGAGAGCGCCTGTGGGGGTGGAGTCAGCGGCAGGAGGAACTCCCGGCCTCACAGGAAAGTTCGCTGGGGAGACCCGCGGGGGATTCGAGCTGTGCAGCCCGTCCAGCAACCCCGGAGCAACCCCCGGAGCCAGCGCAGAGGGGCCCGAATTGCTTGCAGGAGGCGGTGTGGGTGCGGAGAGAAGAGGAGGCGCCACTGTGCGCTCAGGTCCCGCCCCCACAGGCTACGTCCCAGCACAACTACCAGGAGCTTTCCTGCCCAGGTGAATCCCAAGGCTCCGCCCTCCTTACAGTGACAGGCTCACCGAGGGGGAAAAAATGGCCCAAAGAAAAGAACAGATCAAAGCCCCAGAGCTAACTGACCAAGAGATAGCCAACCTATCAGATGTACAGTTCAAAACCCTTGTAATAAGGATGCTAACAGAATTCGATGAAAAATTATCGAACTTGCTTGAACAAATGATGAGAGATCTGCAGGGAACCAACAGAGATAAGGAAACTGGGACTCGAATCAACGGAGTGGACCAGCAGAAAGAAAAAAAACATCCAACCAGAAAAGAATGAAGCAACAAGAATTCAAAAAATGGAGGAGGGGCTCAGAAACCTCCAGGACATCTGTAAACGTCCCAACATACGGATCATAGGGCTGCCAGAAGGAGAAGAAGAAATCCAAGGAATTGAAAACTTATTTGAACACATAATGATGGAGAATTTCCCGAAGCTGGCGAAGGAAAT